>APFE030526274.1:0-10539 GCA_000404065.3 Pinus taeda
AACTCTTCTTCTTCTATAGGGCTTTGGTATGCCTCGTGGTGTTCACCTATAGTTTCTTCTGAGTCACTGTCACCACCGAAGAGTGAAGGGTGACTGAGTGATGTGGTGGGGGTGTTAGGTAGGAATTTTCCTGATCTATCTCTGTTCCTACGAGGCATGAAGCGAAAAGAATTCTTTTTGATTGCTTTTGTGTTTCTTTTCCTGTGCTCCTGAAAAAAACGAAACAGATTGATTGCAAAATTGAAATTCTAATCTACACTTGCAGAATTGAAAGTCTAATCTATGAAAGCAGGAAAGACTATCCTATGAAAGCAGGAAAGATTAATCTACGAAAGCAGGAAAGACTATGCTACTCTTGCAGAATGAAAATGAAGCAAACTACTTAGCAGAAAGTGAGAGCAAGAATTTAGAAGAAAAGCAACAATTACTAATACTCTGACGCTTCCCCGGCAACGGCGCCACAAAGATGGTGAGCTCCAGTATTGTAGCAATAATGCTACAACTCCTGGGGCTTCATGTCTCTTAATTTTATCAACCCGGTAGTTCGTACAAACTTGGAAGCGACGTTGCTGTATGCACAAGTACTAGCTCTTGTCGCAGCTGTCAGTTGGTCAGCTGGCACAAGTCCGCTAGGGCTCAAGCCAACTTCTATAGGCTCACAAGAAGCTTTATCAATGATGGACGAAAGCTAGCTCAAAGAAGACTAGTCTACTTGACAAAAATGAACTGAAAGCAAATCCAAGCAGGTAAACCTAGGAAACCCTAATTTAACTAGTCTAACCTCTATAATGCAATGCATGTGAATGAAACTTCTACCAATGCTGCTGATACCTCTAATAAGTGAAAATGCATGGATCTAAACTACTTGCATCATAAAAGACATGTTTTTGTGCTTTTCATTAAGTAGGTGGAATGGTTGTGATTTTGTGCTTATCAGGGTTTGGTTGTGCAGATGGGATGGAGAAGGAAGGAAAGCGTGGGACAGGTTGGGGAGGCTAGGTGAGGTCGCTATGGACCCTTAGCATCCATCCACAGAGGTTTTCCACGTTCAAAAGCTCGGCAACCAAGTGAATGGCCTCCTACAAGATGTTTGCAGGGGATCCTACAGGATACTCAGAGGTTTCTACAGGATGTCTCTAAACTGCTACAGGATGACCTACCGTGAAGGGTTGAAGTGATGGAGGAGTGATGGAATGGTGGGAAGAGATATGTGAGGTAGGGATAAGGCATGTGATGGCTCAGAAATGGAGGAACGAGATGGGAAATGGGTGTAGGGAGTATGTTGAAGGTAAAGGATTATGGCAATGAAAGGTTAGGAAATGAAGTTACGTGAGGAGTGAAAGACTTTGGGAGAGGACAGAACGAAGTGAAGGTCAAGGAGATATGTTTGCATGCGTGATCAAGATGGAGGAGATGGTAATGGAACGAGAAAGAGGAGTGTAAATGAAACAAATGATTATGACTATAACCAAACCGAAAATGCATCAACCCAAATTATTTATGCCATGAATTCAATGAACAGCAATCCAAAACGCGAAGAGAAATATGTATGAGGCTGTGATGAAAGTATGTGTGCAGGTGTGAATGACAAGGAAGGATCTAATCAAAACCGTGACTATATTGCAGCAATCATCAAGTAAACTAATGCATGTTTTTGGTGGCTAGTTATGGACTGCACCCCAATCTTCAAGAGAGATGGCAGTGAGCCTTAACAACCGTTTTGCTGGAGCTCCAATTGATGGTATCTATCCTCTGCTACACTAAGCAAGTGGAAACAACTGCACCATAAGCAAAATCTATCCTACTCATAAGAAAACCAAATCACCAAACTGTAATTCGAATTGCATGTGCAAACGAAAACTTAAAGTGCTGGAAATGAAATGGAAACAACACTACAGCAGAGGGGATCTATGGCTCTCAGGTTGGGCCCTAACCTGAGAGCTATAGTCTCCTTAAGAAACTCAGAACTAGATCACAAACTGCCTTCTTTATTCATAATCTGATGTCATGCCAAATTGGCTTACAAAAAGGAACGAAAACTGAACTGTGCTCCAAAATTACAATAGCAATACGAGAGTTTCAACAACCATCTAAGGCTAAGGCCTTCATACTTATACAAAAACGATGATCCACCAAGTGCCCTTGATTTTAGGAGCTCGGTTCGGCTGTCCAACTAGAGTCTAACCTGCGGATCCTGTAGGGCAGTCATAACTACTGTTCCTGTAGAACAGTTTATGACTGTTGTTCCTGTAGGACAGCTGGCTGCTTCTTAAGCTCGGAGGGGAGATGGATTGGAGCTCGGAGTTCTTGGTGGGAATCACGAGGAATGTCCCAAGACCGTGGACATCTCTCCACAAAATCAGCAGTGCCACCTCATTGTCTCCTTATCCCCTTTTTCGTTGTCTCTTGCTTCCTTTTTAATGCCAAAACCTGGAATCATAATGCATTAGTCACGTAGATAAAGTGTCTAACCTTCTTCCTACAAACAACATGAATAAACTAAGAAATGCATGCATAAGCAAATAAAAATGAATGGTTTGAGCAAGTAAAATAGGCCAAAATGAGCCCAAATTGTACCAAAATTGGGGCTCATCAACCGCCTCTACCAGAATTCTTGTCCTAACCTGGCACCACTAAGCATGCTTCTTGCCCTTTCCATCAATGTCTTGTTCATTCTTTTTGCAACTCCATTTTTCTCAGGTGTGTATGGAGTAGTCTTCTATCGTGCTATACCACACTTCTTATAGAATTGTTCAAATTCCTTACTGCAAAACTCTCCACCGTTATCTATCCTCGACACCTTTATCTTCTTCTCTGTTTGGTTTTCCACCAGAGCCTTAAATTCTTTAAACCTATCAAAGACTTCAGATTTCTTCTTAAGGAAATATATCCATGTATTCCTTAAGAATTCATCTATAAAGGATACATAGAACATATACTTACCCAGCAATTGGAACCTTCACAGGTCCAAACACATCACTGTGCACAAGCTCTAATATTTGTTTCACCCTCTTACCACCGGAGGGGAAACTCACCCAATTCTACTTCCCATATACACCATTTTCACATAAATAAAAATCCAGAGAGCTATTACTCATACCTTCTACCATACCTTTACCATGAAGTATTTGAAGGCCCTTCTCTCCAATATGTCCAAGCCTTTGATGCCACAACATGGTCTTCTCTCTAGAGACCACTAGATTTTTTGCTCCACTTTCAGGAACTACTAAATTGTTGCACCCATCAACAACAGTGCTACCTTGCAACTTGTACAGAGTACCAATTCGAACTCCCTGCATCAATACCAGTGCCCCCCAAACCATCTTGCAGGTATCATTCTCGAAAAATGTTTTTACACCTACATCATCCAGCTTGCTTACAGAAATCAGATTTCTAGCTAATGCAAGAATATGCAGAACACCTGAAAGTGTTCTAACCCTTCCACCTTGCAACTTCAACTTTACTTTCCCACGACCAATGATTCTAGCCTTCCTATCATCCCCTAAGAAGAAATCACCACCATCATATTTCTCATACTCGCAGAACCAATCTCTATGGGGAGTGAAGTGAAAGGATGCACCTGAGTCAATTAACCATGCCTCGTGATATACATGTGTACTTGAAGAAGCCAAGTACACATCCCCACCTTCATCTGAGGTGGTTTTTTCCTCTACAAAAGGAGAATCATTAGATCCATTTCCTTTATCAGGAGCTTTAGATTTACAGTCCCTTTTCTAGTGTCATTCCTTTCCACACTTCCAACACGCCACCTTTATAGGTTTTCTTGGAAATTTAGATCTCCTTCTAGATTTAGATCTCCCACTCAATGACTTATTTTTGTTTCTTTTCTAGGACCGTCCTTGTACAAACAAGGCATCACCATTTTGGCTCTGCATATTTTTCCGTCTCATCTCCTCCATCAACAAGCATGATACTATTTCATCAAACTGCAAGGCAGTTGCATTGCTACCTATTGCAATAACCAGACTATCCCACGAATCTGGTAGAGAAGATAACAAACTAATGCACTTATCTTCATCTAAATTTTGATATCAACCGACAATAACTGACTTACCACAATATTAAATGCATTCAGATGCTCTGTCACCGAGTCTCCATCTTTCATCCTCATGTTATACATCTTTTCCCGTAGGAATTGTTTATTCACTAGAGACTTAGATTGGTACAAATTCCCTAACTTGTCCTACAAAGCCTTCGTCGTAGCTTCCCCTGATACATTCAACAATACTTAATCTCAAACACACAATCGTATTGTGCTCTTTGCCTTCCGATCCAACTTCTTCCATTCTTCATCAAACACTCCCATTGGTTTAGTACCCAGATCTACCACGATCCATTGATCTTTTTCCACCAACAGATACTCCATCTTGAGTTTCCACAACTGAAAACTTTGACCATTAAATTTTTCGATCTCTATCTTTCAACTGCTCACCATCTTCTTTCACCACTAGAATCGATCCCACAGGTCTCCCACTGAACAGGGTCTGCCACAGGCCTGAGTGAAACCCCTTAGCAACAAAGGCATCCCCTTGAAGCCAAAACAACTCTAATACCAAATGTAAGTCTTAACCCCGTACAGAAATTACCTACATAGGAATTCTAAAACATAGAAAATAAGCAATAACAAAAGCTTAACACATAAAACACATATACACAGAAATTTTTCCCTAGATCCCAAAACGAGGACTACCAGCTTGATTTTTCATTATGTTCCTTTCAATGCTACAATACATATTTATACATGTTGAAGCATCCAATACCACGGACCGAAAACCATCAAGTCCAAAACCATGGACTGAAAACCACACGTCCAAAACCATGTGCGAAAAACCTGCACAAAACCATAGGTAGGTCTGCCCAACCTAATATAGGGTCCAAAACTAAAATTTTGGAGTTACCTACACCCCTTAAACCCCCTGTGACTCCCCTACTATGCAATTAGTACAACAAAGGGGGGGCTCCGCCCCCCCTTCTAACCCCCCAATTAATTATTTGAGCTAGTCATGGAAAGAATATAACACAACCCAACACAAACCCTATAGTGACACCTTCCACGAGTGGAACTCAGTCTATTCCGAGTTCCACCCCTTTAGTGTCAAACCTTGTACCTTCGACAAGTGCTACATATAGCACTCCTTATAATGCTCAATATATCACAGTTAGTGCAGGTCTTCAACCAACAATATGATTGGCATCCATTGTATAGTTCTAACCCGCATATTCAAGTATCTCGAGGCACTCCCAATATGCATATATCAGCCGGGAGCATAACAGTCATTGATTGACATGAACACTCCTTATGCTAGTCAAGGACTTATGGTTAGTTCTGTGGTGAGCGGGAACCCTCAAGGAGGTCCCAATCAATCCATGGGGGCACCCTACTCACAACCTCAAATGAGTTAAGGGGGCACTACTTATCCTGGGGGAACTTCTATCCCCCAGCGTAACAATCCCTATGGAAATCCACAATACAATACCACCCCAAGGCACCTACTATACCACGGAACCTATGTATAATATTGGGAACATTACGATGGGAGTACCGCAAGGATCCTCAAGTCATATGTCATCGCCTTGGTCCAATTCGGGGCATCAAACAATTTTCCTTTCTTGGAAACGCTTGATATCCCCAACTTGTACAAACTTACAAATGACCCCATCTATCATAACTTACTTTGGCCACCAATCCTATATAAAATATCGACAGACATCCCTAAGTTTGAAGGGAAACAAGGGAATGATCTGGGTACACACATCACCACCTATCATCTATGGTGTGTTTCTAAATCCATGGTGGATGATAGTATTCAGTTACATCTTTTTCCCCAAACCCTTACTGGAAACTTACCCAAGTGGTATATTGATTTACCACGTGTGTCAGTCAATACCTTTAGTGCTCTAGTGATGGAATTCTTAAAGCACTTCCAGCTACCCATCTGCTATGAAACTAGGATGGAACTCCTCACTTCATTACGTCAGGATACCACCACCCACATCTCTAATCATATACATGAATGGAGACATAGGCTGAGGTTAGTCAAAGTTCCCCTCCCAGACTATCTCTTAGCTTATTTGTTTTGCAAGTCTCTACTTCCCCAAATAGCTAAGGATGTCACCTTAGGTGGTGCGGTCACAAAAAACCAATCCATTTTTCATGCCCAACACTTAGATCTGATATATTCGCAGTCTAGCACTCTATACGACGTAATTCCTAACGCCCCTCGCAACACCAATGCTCCCGCTACTCAGCAACCCAGAGAGCATACTGATGGGATTATTAGCACATACTCCAAGGCTGCTATGTTGGGCATGGAATCCCCCCAAGGCAGGTTTTGGGGCTCAAAGCCCAAGTTTTGAGTTGATATTATTGTAAAGCTTTGTGAATTGCGGGCGTGAAATGTATGTTAGAGTCATAGGGTTGTCCGCCCTAGTTTTGAATGTAATGTCGACCTACCCATGGTCTGTGGACCATGGGATTGCATAAATAGAGTGAGGCTCTAAGTTGTAAGGAGAGATCGAATGGAATCAAATATATAGTGAAGTAGAAGAAAAGAGCGGGAGTCTAAGTGTGTCGTAGAGTAGTAAAAGGCTCTACAGTTGAGCGCGTAAAGTCCTAGTAGAGTCCGCAGCTAAGTGCACGGACCCCTGTAGCTAAGTGCGCAGGGCAGAGTCGAGTCTGTAACCGAAGGAAGAGAATAATAAAGAGAAGTTTTATCTTAATTCCATGTATCTGTTCTTGGGTTATTATCTGTTGGATATAAATTGCAATTATATTGTTTATTTACAGTGGGCACTTATATGAATTGTGAATATTGTTAAGTATAACTGAAAGAATACAATTAAGCTAGGTTAATCAACTAATATTAGATTACTAGTAAGAACTTGGCAAATAACAGTGTTCGGCCCCCGAGTAGGGTTGCGCAAAGGTAGCATCTCAGGCTACGAAGTACATGAAAGTGTGCGTAGAAACGTGCACATCAGGCTGAACTATAGACCACTTAAACTCATCAGACATCTCAAGGGTGTGGAAGCCTAGTTCTAGCACCCTCCCATACTACTTTGGGTGAGGCCTCAATTTGCGCTTTGCGGACTGTTTCTGAAAGGGCCAGCGGTACCGAGATTTGTTTGGCTAAATCACCTCTAAACTTGGTTCAAGCCCCAACAAGCCAACGTGTTGTAAAACAACTTAGTGGTCACATTCCCAAGATGTTAGTGGACCCCTCTACCCAATTGAATGCTATTCCTACCACCGTGATCAACTCTGTGCAGTCTACACAAAAACCTGGTGGTAATAAAAAGAAGAATAAGAAAAAGATTGCTCCTTCTGAAGAGCAGTTAAGAAAGTAGCAAAACCCAAAGCAAAAGGCTGTTGTGTCCCCTGACGATGGAAAGGATAAACCCACCAAATTCCCTTGCAAAAATCTGTGTCAAAGACCACATGACCTATTACTTCTAGCATCTTTAGGAGTGCACATATTTCATTGCTAAAAAGGATACTGGTAGGACCCCTGTTGTCTTGAATAATCCTTTCCCCTCTCAACAACAGCAACACATTATTGCAAACCATCCCCAACCCCCGCAAGGGGTCAATGGTGGTTTGCAACATCCTTCAGCTAGTGAAGGACCTTCTACTGTTTACACCTTTGAAACGGTAGACCTACAAACCAGAGCCAAATCTTATGGAGCTCATGTCACTCATGTAGAGGAACCCTCCTCAAGTCAAAACCCATCGCCACCTAACGATCTTCATATCGAAAGGCCAATTTCTGACCTTGTGATTCACCCCCCTAAAGGGGCACTTCAACACACAATGCATAATATATTTGCACATTCTCCCAAAACTACAGCATTATAGAAGACTTGGCACAAGCGTCGTTGGCTATGTCGGTGCTCGAAATGTTACAAACATGTCCAGCACAAAGTAAAGCTCTGATTTCACCCATTGGTGGTATTGACCCACAGGATTCCATGCTTGCAATTTTCGACATGGAAAAATGTAAACCTCCCCTTTGTCACTAGCTTGCATTTCAGGTGCAAATCTTTTCGAAAGGTAAAGGTATACATAGAACTGTCATTGACGAAGGTGCTTATACCTGCGTAATTTCAGATTCATGTTGGCTTGCTTTGGGTTCTCCAACCCTATCCCCGCCATCGAATTCCCTTAAAGCTTTCAACGGCCACAAATTCATCCCAAAAGGTTACCTAGCTAGCTACCCCATCACCTTGTATGGGAAAATGGTAATAGTGGACATCGAAGTCATAGATAAAAAGCTCGACTATAATCTCTTGTTGGGTCACAGTTGGAATTACACTATGACTTCCAATGTGTCTACTATCTTTTGCATCATCCTATTTCCATTAGATGGAAAGGTGTTGGGCATCAGACCCCCCCACAGCATGTTTTGGAGCTCATAGCCCAAGTTTTGGTCAAATGTATTGTAAGACTCCACGAATTGCGAGCGCAGAGTGCAAGTATAGATTGAGTCATAGGGTTGCCCGCCCTAAGTTTTGTAATATAATGTAATGTCATGTCATCCTACCCATGGTCCATGGACCATGGGATTGTATAAATAGAGCGAGGCTCTAAGTTGTAAAAGGAGTCTAAGGAGCAAAGAAAGAGATAAAGCATAGAGTAAGAGTCTAAGTGTATTGGGTCGTAGTAGTAGGAAGAGGCTTTGCAGCTGAGTGCACAGAGGCCTAGTAGAGTCCGTAGTTGAGTGTGCAGACCCTTGTAGATGAGTGTGTAGGGCGGTGTCGAGTTTGTAACCTTGAATGAAGAATAATAAAGAGAATTTGATTCCAATTTCTGTGCATCTTCTTGTATATTTCATCCTATACATTTATATTTTTTTTTTTTATGATGCACACTTATATGATTGCAGGATATACTATTAATTATCACTATACTTACACGTATAAGTTAAGTAATTGGATAATAACAAGTTAATAGTAAGGAACTTGGGTAATAACAGAGACCGTACCCCGAGTAGGGCTGCACAAAGGCAGCATCACAGGTTGCGAGGAACTAATATATGCACATAGCAACAAGCACGTAGGGTCAAAACGTGGACCGCCAAAGCTCATCAGACATCCCCAAGGTGCGGAAACCTGGTTCTAGCACCCTCCCATACTACATTGAGTGAGACCTCAGTTTGCACTCCACGGACTATTGTCGAAAGGGCCAGTAGTACTGGGATTTGTTTGGCTAAATCACCTCTGAACCTGGGTCAGGCCCCTACAAGCCAACAAATGGTTCCATTGCCAAGACAGGGATCTGCATAAGGGATGTCTGATGGCGTGCCA
This sequence comes from Pinus taeda, assembly GCA_000404065.3. NCBI lineage: Eukaryota > Viridiplantae > Streptophyta > Pinopsida > Pinales > Pinaceae > Pinus > Pinus taeda. The sequence goes on from APFE030526274.1 coordinate 9,325, forward strand.
ATGGAATCCAACATAGAAAGAAATTGAAGGATGGTTGGACAAGAAGATTCACGAGTTCATGGTGCAGGAAAATAGAAATTCGTGAGTATCTAAGGAACAGTGATTGGAGCGCTACTTGTATATGGAAATCAACAAAATTTTCTTTGCATCCTTTCCTTTTGAGCTGTATGAGTGGATCGCGAAGCTAACAGACAGTCAGGGAAGGTGTAGGCTCGAAAAACCAATCATGTGGACTCCGAAATTAGTGCGTAGACTAGAAGCGTTAAGAGAGAATATCACACGAGTTGTGGACCATTGGCTCGACCGAATTATAGGAAGATTTATCTCTAAGTTTGTGGTAGACATGATCGTCAGCTACAGTGAGGTGAAGTGACATTTCCTCAAGGGACCACGAGGTAAGTATATCAAATCTTTGAACACTTGGATTAAGATGCTATTGTGTGAAAAGCGAGTTATGCGAATAAATTAATGTTTGGGACTACGCGAAGTGGGAAGATCTACAGAAGTGGAAGTAGTGAAGAATTGGAAACCAATCCCTTAATTTCCCCCTCGTGGGAAAGCGAGGAAGAGCTCGCGAAAGTTTTGTTAGGATATTCCAACACATAGGAAATAGTTAAGTTCAACTTGGTCTAGTATAGAGTTAGGTATAGAGTTAGGTAAAGTGTGTTTCTTTACTGTTGTACATTTTGTAACTTACAATCCGACGGTCACGATATGTAGTGATACGATGGTTCATTCTCTCCTCGGTATTACCGACACTTGATCCGTGGCTTGACACCCGATTGGTCCATGAATTCTATTTAAAGCGCATGGAGGGTCATTTGTAGGTTAACCGTGCATGAGAGAAGCTTATGTAAATTTTCATTCTTTTATTAATAAATTGCCTGTAGTAGCCACGTTGGCGCAGGCCGTGGACTGTTTCCCTCTCTGAGGGTTTTAACCACGTCAAAATACTGGTGTATTGATCTGTGATCTGTTTGTGAGCGGTGTCCTTCTGGTGTTCTATCTGAGGAACTTACCCTGTATATTCCTACATGGAATCAGAGCTATTTGAGGGCCGTGTCCGTTGGTGATCCAAATCTGAAGCCGGTAGAACTGCATGCGGCTGTCGATTCCTAGATCTACTGTTTCTGACTACTTTCGGGCCGAGGGGACTGCTCTGTTGTGTTCGGAGCATCTGTTCCAGTGAGGAACCCCTTTCGTTTCACGCGAAAA
>APFE030526274.1:34535-47124 GCA_000404065.3 Pinus taeda
CCCTGGAAGGCTGCTAACCATGAAGACCTTAAGTAACTATTTCAAACCTACTTTAGGCTGAGGCTTAGCCTCCTCAACCTGAGAGGGCTCTCTCAAAAGGATTAATGATTTCTTCAATTGTGAGTAAGATGGCTAACTCTTGTAAACTAATGCAGAATTGTAAGTGGTGGAAACACAAATAAAAGGCATCTCTTGGGCTTATGGAGTCATAATCGTTTTAGTATAACAATGATACCAACCTTAGATAGAAGTCAGGGCATTAGGAATTCAACCATTCAGAACACACCAAAAAACATATAGGACAACACAGTCTATAAATATGTGAAGGAAATTAGAGCACAATCAGTGATTTCTAAGTAATCACAAATCTATACCATTGTAAACACTGAGTAGAGGATAATACACAACATTCTGAACAACAAAATCTTTCTGATTCCTGAGAAGTAAAGTCAAGTCTTGTATTACTAAAATAGAGTCATATACATAAAGCTAAATATCAGATCTTTACTTAATAAATTTCCAACCCTAAGTACATTGCTCTTTCTCCTATTTATAGAATTCTTTACATAGCTGAGATTCCTCCTCCAGCATGAGGGGAACCCGAATTATGCTTATTATGACACCTATTCAAACTTTAACTAACTATTAAATGCAACAAACTGCTAACTAGAAGCTTTAGAAACCTATGAAAATTAGGAGTCTAACTCCATCATCATGTTGGTAATAACATTAATTACAATCAACTCTCATTCTCTGACAGGTGGTCTCCTTCAATTTAGTTGTGATGGATGTTCAAAGCTCCATACTGGTCCTCAATGTTTTATCCCTAACTGCTGCTGAGAAGTGGGACACTGCCCCTGTTTTTATGCTTTTGGTTTCTTCAAAGATATTCGGAATTAATTAACCATGTTGATCCTCTTTGATTACCCAACAATATATTAGAGTGCCACGTTCCTCATGTGTTGTCAACCTTTCCCATGTGTGAAGACAAAAACCTCCTCCAAGTTGTCTGACATATCATGGACTATAGTAAATGTGATCACTTTATAACAAAAAGTTTAGAGTTGGGTTCGAATATATGTTTCCTCCACCTGTCTTGCCCTTGTTGAAAGTTGATACCTTTAAATGATCCTTTGAGGATATTCCTTTTTCAAAAAATTTCCCTCGGTCCCTCAAAATTGGTTGACTGAGTTTAAATTTGTAGCTTCAGCAATTTCGCAGCGCGCTACGAAACTGTTGTGCATTAGACATCATCTTCAGCAGTTTCGTAGCGCACTACGAAACTGCTGTGCAATTCCAAAAACACAGTTTCAAACCCAAATTTTGCTATTTTGAGCCTCTTGATATGTAAACATTCTTTTTAATTGTCCCAAAGCTTTTCAAAACTGAGTGGAGATGTATCATTCTTCAAGAAAGAATGCAACAAAGAAAATCATCAAAATTTGAGACATTACCTTACTTGATGTGTGACTTCCTTAAGGCAATTTTTTTCTGCTGGCTTAGCCGCATCTTTAAATCCTCAATTTGCCTCTTCATGACTCTGGTCCCAGCTCTTAGTTGCATACTGAGCATTCTGATGAATTTTGCTTCCTTAATTGCAGGGACTGTCTTTTTATAGAATTGGGCATTACAGTCAACCATCTCGGGTATTGAAGATGTTTTGTCTTCCCACAAGGCCTTCATTTTGTTAAAATTAGCTTATTGGATGGCATGTTTCCTTGAAGCTTTCTTCAATTTAGCAATTTCCAAGTTTGCTAATTTCAACTTCCTCTTTAACTCTTCCACACTATGTTCATCTTGAGGGATAACTGTCTTACTTTTACCTTTCTGATGCAGCTGAGATGATATGTTTGGTAAAGTTATAAGTGCTTCATGAGACTGTGTTATTCCCTCTGTTTCACTTGCCTCTAGAAATGTCTCTTGAATCCGTTTTGAATGCCTGGTCACAGGTCTTCTTGGTTTGAAGACAAACTTAGCAACCGGATCATCAAACTTGAGCTTCTTTGAGGCTTTAATTCTCTTAGTCTTATCCTTTCCCGCTTTTATCAGATCTGCCTAGACCAATGGTGATTCTTCAATATCAATTCCCTGCAATAGGTTATTAAGACTTCCCTTTGAAACCAGGCTGTCTTCAGTCACCACTGCTTTGCCTTTTTCCTTAGCTAATTGGCCTCTTGTCATTCGTCTCTGGACTACTTCACCTGTGGATGATTCATGTGCACCCTCTCTGATTTGAGTTTTCTCTTTCTGGGATTGTTGGGGTGTATCTTGGATTATCAGTGGCTTCGTGTGTTCTCTTACCTGTTTCCTCGCCTTCACCTTTACAAACCTCCTGGATCTTGTTTCTGCCTAATGATCTGTTGTTGCTGGAAAACCTTTTGCAGTTTGAGGACTGAGACTAGTCTCGTTCTTGAAACCAGACATGAAGATGAACGTGGGCTAGTCTCTACCTACCCTCTGGAGTTCATGTAGAACAATCAACTTAACCAAACTATGGTGGAACAATGAAGTCTCACAGGCTTCTTTCCTTAGTTGCACCTTGTCACACATTTTTCTTAGGCTACGAAATAAGTAGAATGGTAAATCAATAGATGTCTTTCCTGTGAAATGCAACAGAAGTTTAAAATGATATGAATACACCTTATTATATCTCCCTTCACATGTAAGGTACCTCTATATGCAGGTAAGAAAATTGGCATACGAATCCTTGACATAACTTCTAGGAACAGACTTGTTTAAATCTGAGTTAATGAACTCCTGCTTCAGAAATTCTTTGCATGGGGTCATATCAAATTTGAAATTCTTAAACCAACTTTCTTGCCCCCTTGGAATCTCTGTAACTGTGGATATTACGTTTGGTGAGACTTGCAGTTCAAGCATACCAACCTTTGAGTTCAGTCCTGTGAAATTCAAGGCAAATTCCTTGGTGACTTGTGCGTGACCTCCCTAGAGTTTCTTGCAAAAATTCCAACATCCAGCTTGCTTGAATGCATGCTCAACTTCTCTATTCTTCAAGGTTATGTCTAAACCTTTAGGTTCGCTCCTCAAACACCTGCCTGACCTGTGATCCTTTCTTTTTGCAGACCCCTCCATGAAACTCCAGCGGAATGATATTTTTGATGACTGGAACTGTCTCAATCTTTGATCTCTACCTCGCTTGATATCTGCCTCGCTTGATAGCTGCCTCGCTTGGTGTTTAATGAATTCAAATTGGCTTCGTGTTCAATGAATTCAAATTGAAAGCTTGCAGATTTTTTTCTCATGCAACGAAGACAATCATCATTATGATTGTGAATACCTGGCTCTTCTTGAAACTTGCAATATGAGCGTACCAAGGTACCTAATGACTCAAATGATGGAGATAAGTGGTTGGACATGATAGGTGAAGTGTATAAGCTGACAGTGGATGATGTAAACATAACTGAACTTGACAGATATGACAGCTAAGAAAGATTTGTTACGGATTGCACGAATCTCCGATTTTGTAGCGCAGCCAGTGTAAAATCTGGGTTTTGCGTTGCGAAATCACCTAAAGTATTTTGCACTCTGAAAACACCTAAAATATTTATGCGCTATGAAATCATCCAAAGCATGTAACACATAATAATCTTTGAACAAAGCTGACACATGGAGATTGTGTGAGTTATGAGACCAGTGATGAATGAGAATGGATAGTTGACCTTTTGAGCATACCACTAAGACTTCTAAGACTTAGACTCTAAGGCAAAAAAAAATTAAACCTAGATTATCACTGAACCTTTACCATCAAACTAATGTAAACAATTTTGGAAATTGCTTCTTAAGTGATAATAGGAGAGATGGGACAGCATTTTCGATCTACATCAAGAAATTCACCCATGACATCCTTGTTACCTTTGATAAATGTGATTGGGTCTATTAATCCAAATTTATCTATGCCTTATTCTTCATTTTGGGGCCTGCTACAAGTAGTTTCCTTAATTTGTCAGTGTCCCTCCCTCCTACTGAATTCATGTTCGATATAGAGGTAAGTTGAAGACAACCTATAGGGGATGGGTGGTTCCCAACTAGTTCTACAATCCCATTGATTGCTCGCTCTAACCTAGGACAAACATATATAAGGAATCTTTCAAGAGGGTCTATACTTATTCCTAGTCATTTTGGGAGTAGTAATGTTTTCATAGGATTGTACAATCCTCTCGATAGTTTTTCATCAAAGAGAATTCTTTTTTTCTAGAGGTCCATATGCCTTTGTAGGGGATAACTTATTTGTATGAAATGTCCCTGATAATACTACTTTTCATATCAGTGTCCCTACTTATGGTGGTGCTTTCCTATTGAGAGGTATGAAACCATGCTTTTGGGAGTTCCTTTGTCCCTAGGGGAAATTCCCCTATGGGAAATAATATGTTTCCTACTACATCTAGTCCATGATTCCAATACATTAGGCCTAATAATCCATTCAATAGCTACTCTTCTTCTAAAAACTATGTTGTGGGGGGGCTACAAGATCCATCTAGGGTTTTATCATTTCCTCTAGACCCACTTGACCAATACCAGCTTCCATTTATGACATCTCTTGATTTTCCATATTTGGATAAACTTATAAAAAACCCCATCTACCATGATAGTTGGTGGCAACCAATGCCCTTAAGATTATCCTCTTATGTACCAAAATTTGATGGCAAGCTGAGAGAGAACTTGAACACACACATCATGATGAAGGAGCATCTAGACTTAGCCAACAATGTGATGGTTTGTTTACATGTTGTGGCTAAATGAGTTGAATTTCACTGACCTGAGTGGTCAAAAGTCAGTTTTGGTAGAGAGGGTTGGATCTCTCGAAAATGAGCTTTACTTTATTATTGTAATAGTTAGGAAATTTTGTTATTTTAGACAAAGGGCTAAGTTGTTAGCATAGGTGTGTAATAGAGCTTAAGAATAGAGATTTGATTGTTAGATTGATTAAAATAGAGATCAAGTGTTAAAAAAAGTCTTTTGGTAGAAATCACATGAGAGAATTTTTTGGCCAACGCGTTTCAAACCAACAAGTGTGGTTCATCATTAGGACCAGAAAGAGGCAGAACATGTCAAAGGCTTAAATAGAGAGCAATGTAGAGACATAATTTCAAGTAACGGTTATATTTGAACAATAATGTTTAAATTATAATATTAATTTATTAAAATATATAAAACAAAATATTTATTAAGTAATGGCTATAATTAAACAGCTAAGTCTTTTGAAAAAATATTTAAATAATGATATTATTTCATTAGTTTTATTTAAAATCTTATAGGTAACGAACTAATATTAAACGGCTAGTTTATTGAAAAAATAATATTTAAATTAATTTATTAAAACTAGTTATTTACTAGTATCTTGAAAATAAATTTAAATAATGATATTAGTTTAATTAATTTATTAAAATTAATTAATTATGTACGGCTATTATTAAATGGCTAGTTTTCTGAAAAAAAATATTTAAAATAATGAAGTATTCTTCCATAGATTTATTAAAATACTAATAGGTAACAGCTATTTAAATGACAAGTTTTTGAAAAATAATATTTAAATTGATTTATTAAAACCAAATATTACTAGTTCTTGAAAATAACATTTAAATAATGATATTAGTTTATTAATTTATATTAATATGTAACGGCTATATTAAACAGCTAGTTTTTGAAAAATAATATCTAACAAGTTGTTAGTGCAATTAGAATAGGATTTGACCCATAAAAGAGAAGAAAATGTAATGGAAAAGGATTATCTGAGATGATTGAGAATTGAGTGAGAGGCAAGAGTTTGAGTGATAGATAAGGTTTTGAGATTAAGACAGAGGTTAGATAAATCATTGTAATTGATTTGAGAGGGCCAAAACTTTGTAACTTCTATTATATTGAAGAATTTGATTTAGTGTACAACTGTGTGTAAATCCTGGTGAAGACTCTCGTTTACCTTTGTGTATCCGCATTCTGAACTATAAACGAGTATTTCTTTGTTTTCACACTTTAACGGTAAATCTCAGTATTTATGCATTTTTTCACTAAATCACAGTCATTTAGTGTTAAGAGGTAATCTTGGAATTAAGCGATCAAACATTAATTACGCACTTTATTTAAGTTTAAGTTAATGCACGTAGTTATATTAGAAAAGTGGGTTTTAAACAGCGAAGGTGGTTATTAGGTGAAGGAAAAGTTGTAAGTGGTGATTCAGGGTGGTCACATGATTCCACTAACCAAGCGACACGTAGCACTCAAGTGGAGAGAGAAAATCACTTTATCGGGCAAGTAATCTTCGTGAAAGTGGCTCACCTGATATTGCTAATAACCGTTGGATCAAGTGCGCTTTGATCAATGGTGGAGGATCATCAGATTGTTTTCTTGATAGGGGTGAATGACAATCATTAGATCTAGAAAGAGGAGATCAACGGTGTAGATTGATCACTGAATTGTTTTGGTTGATCAGGGCGAGTGATGAGTGTTAGATCTGGAGGGAGGATATCAATGGTGCAAAGTGAAGCACTTATTTAAAAAGGAAAAAGGGAAAGTCGACATGGGACCGACATATAAAGGGGAATAGCAGGACCCTCAGTGTAAAGTAAGCGACGAACAGAATCTGCTTGAACGCATCTAATTGGTTATAAAGTAGCCAATAGTCTGCTTTTAAGATTACCACCTTGTTTTAATCAGCCTCCTACGTCATTTTGGTATCAGAGCACAGAGATTGAGTTTGACTATGGTAAACATGCTGTCGAGGAGAGGAGCTGGCATAGGTCTAGGAAGACTTGAAGAAAATGCAGTTCTGCTGGAGGAGATCTAGAGTCTGTGTATAAGGATGGACACAATGGAGATTTCTCATAGGAGAACACCTGATGAAGGAGTCGACAGTGTTGCAGAAGAATCTTCTGAGGAAGAAGAAGAGGAGGAAAATGAAACTACCAAAGTTATCAAGATGTTGGCTAAAGTAGGTGCAATTCAAGTGTATGAAGGGAGTCTCAATGTAGAAGACCTAATGGATTGGATCAGTTCATTAGACAAATATTTTGACTATGAGGAGGTTGACAACAAAAAGAAGGTGAAATTTGTAGTTACCAGATTGAAGGGTCATGCAAATATTTGGTGGGATGTGTTGGGTGTGGAGCTTGATTATCTTCTATATTCAAAAGTACCGCCACATTGGACCCCAGTTCAAAATGGGGGCGGCAACGCTGCCACGTAAAATATTCGCTGCAAGGGGGGTCCAAGGGAGGGGTGGCTACGACCTTTGGGAGCCCCCCCCCTGGCGGGGGGTTTCGGGGGCAGCGCCCCCGAAGCTAAAAACAGCTGTAAAATTGCCTTGTAAAAGTATAGTAATTTCTAGTCAATCTGGGCCGTTCATTAGGCGGATGATCTGACGGTAGAACTTATGTTTAGTTTAGGGTTTTTTGCCCTAGAAGGCAACCCCTCTCTTTGTATGAGGGCATTGTATTTGAGGGTGTGAGATAGATGTGTATTCTGTGTCTGAGCGAGAAACAGAGAGGTGAGACTGTGAGAGAAGACAGAGGATATTACAGCGGATTTGTTGTAGGTTGTGTCTCTTCATTTTGCTGGATAAAAGAAAGGAAGGACTGGCTGTTCGGGGTGGACGTAGCCCAAACTGGGTGAACCACGTATATCTGTGTCTCTCTTGTTTTGTGCGTTTTCTGTGTTTATATTTCTGCATTATTTCATGTGTTCCATTGCTCCGTAATATATAATTTTCTAACATTCCTCATTGCTGCCGATATCAAAGGAAAGCTCACACAAATGAAGGTGATGCATGCCTTAAGACAAGGATTTGTCCCTGACAGTGAGCATTCGGCCGAAAGAGTAGAGCAGATCCAACAGATGGCAGAACAATGCACTACAGGCCTTCGCGCAGCATAGGCACAATTGGAGGGGCTCAATGCCAAGATTTCCGCACCAGCAGAGTGACTTGGGATGAGTCATGATGATTGTGTTGGGGACCTGTTGGGCATGGGATCCCTCGTAGCAGGCTTTGGGGCTCAAAGTCCAAGTTTTGGTCAAAGAGGTTGTAAAACTCTGCGATTTACGGGCGCAGAGCGCGAAGTCTAGGATGATTCATAGGGTTGTCCACCCTAAAATATTGTAATTTAATGTAAATTTGTGTTGGCCTACCCATGGTCCACGGACCATGGGCTTGTATAAATAGAGAAAGGCTCTAAATGTAAAGATAGTGAAGAAGGAAGAATAGATAGAATAGCAAAGACATGGTTCAAGGTTAGAGTTGGATCTAAAGTGTATTGGTTCATAGTAGGAGGAAGAGGCTCTACAGCTGAGTGTGCAAAAGCCTAGTAGAATCTGCAGCTGAGTGCGCAGACCCCTGTAGCTAAGTGCGTAGGGTGGAGTCAGGTCTATAATTGGGATCAAAAGTTAATAAAGAGAAGTTTACTCTGTGTATCTGTTCTTGAATCCATATTTTGATGTTATACATTACTTTTACTCTATTTATTTACTGCATGCAATTGATAAATACTTGCATGAATGCTTATGTATGAAAATAACCAAAGTAATTAGCTAATAGAGCCTAATTAAGGAAGACTTGGGTGAATAACATGGGTTGCATTGTAGCTAGAACTGCGCAAAGATAGTATCGCAGGACGTGGGGTGCCCACTGGTGCGTGTAGCGCAGTAAGTGCGAAGGTTGGACCGCGTACCAATCACTTCATATTAGACATCCCCGGGGTGTAGAAACCTGGTTCTAGCACCCTCCCATACTACTTCGGGTGAGACCTCAGTCCGCGCTCTACGGACTGTTGCCGAAAGGGCTAGTAGTATTGGGATTTTCTTGGCTAAATCACTTCTGAACCTGGGTCAAGCCCCACTAAGCCAACAGTTATGGTGGCCAACCCTGCACCAAGATTCAAAAGTGCACTATAAGGCTGTTGTGGCCAGCAACAACCCCCCCTTTTTCATTTAAGTGTTTGTCCAAAATGCTAAATGAATGGGGACCCCTAGTTTTAATTTTGAGAAAAAATCAAGTTTTCCCTCTTCAAAATAAAGCTACCATCATAAGCTTAGAGAGGTCTTTCGAATATTTTTAACCTAAGTCTACGATAAGGTAAAGGTCTTTAAAAAATTGCATTAATGTGCAAGGCCCCCCATGTTAAGCCTAACGTCGCATCGCAGTAAGTAATGTTCATAAGGAAAAACCTCAAAATCTGTCAATCTGCGATAACACCGATCGCAAGATCGCACATCCCATAAATAAACTGGAAATACTTAAAAAACATCAAACTTCTACGACCCGCGATGTTGCGACCTGTGATATTGCGATCGCCACGATGGCACAGTCTGCAATCTGGCGATTTGCGATTAGCGCAACTTGCGATGGCACGATCTTCAATGTAACGTAAGCAAATCATGAATCATTTAATCGCGAATCCTTCGAGCACACCATTCAAAGAAAAGCAACTTACCATAATCTGACCCCAAATCATGTGCTTTTAATGATAGTAAATGGATTAGTTGTCAGTTATTTAATGAAATTGACGCGTGCTTTTCTAAAGAATTATTTCACATAAGGTGGCATATTTGGTATATCTGTTGCATTTAAAACTCTCCCATCACCTTTCTCAATCAGTCATTTCCACTTCGCTCGTAATCTGCAGGAACTAAGAGATAAGAAGATTCAAAAGCCGAACGCAAGAGCAAATGGGAAAGAAACATAAAGCCCAAGGTTCCGAGATGAAAGAAAAGACAAAGGAGATGGCGCCCTTTTACACAGACACTGCATGCAACAGGGACGCAGGAATTTCGACCTGGGAAGGCATGTATAGGCTACTGGAGGAAGAAAATCCTAAAGTAATGAAAGTTGATAGTGCTGCGGGATCACAAAACACTTCTGAGGCATCCTTAGAAGAGCTGGCATGTTCATTTCTTCACCGAATAGCAGCTAGACCCAAGATTTTGCCGTATACAGATATGATCAGATGGATACTGGACAATGCAGAGTTACAAGGCAGACAATTCAAAGTTCAGGGACATGGGCTCATAGGGTCATTCGTCGCGCAAGACTTAAAGCTTATGTATCATCTTCTTGAGCCTCAGACCTATCCTAAGCCTCAGACAACCTACAACACGCAATTTGTCAAGAAATTTGCAGCAGAGAACCCAAATCTGGCAGAAACCACTAAAGAATGGACCAGAAGAGAGGAGCCGCTAAAAAGGGACAAAAACGGTATGTACAGCACTGGTTCCCTCACATCTCTGTATTGTTTTGCTACGACCATGCTTTGCAGGCTGTTTGAGATGCCAGACATAAATAAATTTTCGTCTGAATGGTTACCACTCATAGACGCCGCCACGAACGCCGATATCGTGGATTGGGCCAAGATATTTTCTGATAACCTATACACTGCTGTTATGAATTACTGGTCTAAGAGATCCTTGTCTCAAAGGGTCTATCCTCCTTTTTATCTATCTGCTTATATTATGGATTCTATTTGCTATGTATCTAAATTCCCAACTATGGGCTGGAAATGGACTACCCAGGACCCGTCACCTATTCATGTTTATCACAAAGTATTATGGGATTCCCAGTTTTCCCCTCACTTCTATCAGATTTGCCACGGGATCATCTTACCCCTATATAGGATGAAGTATGGTGAAGAACCCCCGAGGTGCTCACCCAAAGCGCAAATAGACATCGTCCCCATCGCAAGATGGTTCAGGGAAGAATGGTTCACTTATATTAGAGTGTTTGGGAGCACCGTGCCTCCACATGTCCTACCTATATATGTCCCCGACAAACTTTTGGCTTGGGAAATTGCCTATTAGACTTGCTCAGAAGGTGGCCTGACCAAAGAACTTAAAGACAAGAAGAAGGCCATATGGCCTCAGTTTCCTGTAGCTTGTGGGGCCTTCTCATTGTTCGATGTAGGACACGCTTTTGCCGAAGTAGAGAATATGATGTCTTTACAGTTATTTAAATTCCCTGCTCGGCCTTTTGACCTAAATAATGTTGCCCATGATTTCACTATAAGTGTCAGAATAAAAGTGTTCGTTGGAAAGAAAGATTTATTTGATGATTTGTTTCAAAGTAAAAGTTCATTCCAGGAAGTTTTGCGAGAATCTCGGTCGAGGTTATCCCCAGATTACCTCCAAATATTTTTGTTATTCAGAGAAAGAAGGCTAGCCAGTGTTCCTCTAGAAAAACTGCGACTGCTCATCAGAGAGCCTACTCCCAGTGTCAGCCTCAGCGAAAACTCCAGTACTTCCAAATCCAAATCTGACGCTGCCCAAGGAATGCCTGAATGTTCTAAAAAGTCTACAAGCGACCAAGGAAAAAGCAAAGAAACAACAAAAGATACAGCTCAGTCAAGTGCAATGTCGCAACAGCAAGTTATCGCCTCCCCACCAAGAGATGTCCCTCCTCCCATCATTAAATCGCCACTCGTCACAACAGAGCTCGACAAAGAATGGGAAAACTTAGTCAAGCCACAAAATCAATGGATGACTGTGAAATGCATCATAAACTCAACCGAGAAAGTAGTGCCAGCTCTCATAGATTCTGTTTTCGCAGCCCAGCTCAGCGCAGAAGTCGGCCAACCGGCTCTTCTCAAATCCATGATGAACACTTGCAGTTTTAAGGACCAAATTCAGAAATAGCTTATTTTTAGAAGTTTTTTGTTTCTTTTTATTTATATTAGAAAAAGGACGGTCATTTGAGAACCGTATCCTAAAATTTTGTAAAAACACTATTATTAGAATTAGGAAGTAGTATTTAACCCTTCTCATGCATTTAGAGAAGGGTCTAGAGATTTGTCAAAAACTTGTCCTCGGAACATGCACTTCTGCACCCTCAGAGGAGGTTTTGATGAATGGATGGATCGAGATTTATTAATGTTTGCATTTGATGTCTGCTACTGATGTTGCACTTTTGTACTCTTAGTAGATGTTAGAACAAGTAGAGATAAATCGTTTTTGCTTGAAGTTTATGAGTAGGATTAGTCATAAATGGTACTTTTATCTCTTGGCCATTTCTGCTTATATTCTTAAAGTGATTTACAGTTTTCAGTTGTTTATATGTTATTTCATGAATGTATGAGTTACCATTTGGCACTTCTGTACGGTGGAGTCATTTATTTATGTCTGATATATGAATAACTTATAATGCGATATGTTGTTCACAATTGTTTTGTCTAACTTCTTATGCAAAGTAGTTTATCTTAATTGATTTCTATTCTTATGATAGCTGAATGATCTTTATTACCAGTTATTGTTTGAAATCTCTTTAGATCGCATAATAGAAGATATACACCCCGGGTTAGCATAGATTAGATGTGTTGTTTCTCATTAGATTACAATAGAATAGAGTTAGTTTAAGAATCAGAATTAAATTAGCTTTAGGTACTCTTAGATCAGCTTCATCCAACTCTACACACACACACACACACCCTTAGATTGGGAAACTGGTCCCATTATCCCCAGTCGAACCCGCTATACCAAACGGATAAGGAGCTGCCAACCAAGGTCCAGACCGGGTGGTTATCCCCCTTGTTGTCGACCCGATTTTCAGGGCTTCAACATATTTGGCGCTAGAAGGAGGGCCGCGAACTATGAATGG
>APFE030526278.1:0-14617 GCA_000404065.3 Pinus taeda
TTAGTAGTTTTTAATAGATATATTTTAAGTATGGATTTATCAAATATAAAGAGTTGTTAAATTTTTTGAGGTGTAAATATTTTTTTAATTTTGTATTCGAAAGCATGTTTTCACACAAAGAAACATATTTGTACATGAAGAAATGTAACATTTCTAAGTGAATCTCATGTAAAAACACATAAGATTAGAATTTTTTTACTGAATTTACTAATACATAATATTCCTAATGACTGTTAAATTTTTTGAGGTGTAAATATTTTTTTAATTTTGTATTCGAAAGCATGTTTTCACACAAAGAAACATATTTGTACATGAAGAAATGTAACATTTCTAAGTGAATCTCATGTAAAAACACATAAGATTAGAATTTTTTTACTGAATTTACTAATACATAATATTCCTAATGACTTATTCCATATTTCCTCACTAATTATTAGATAAAATTACTTTCATTATATGAAGTAACTTTATAGATAGAATAACAAGTCACATACCATAACCACTATTATTGCAACATGTTAACATAAAACTTTTTGTTGTAACTTGGGATCAATATCAATATCCATTTAGTTATGCTAGTTAATAACATCTCTCATGATGTAAGTATAAACATCATACAAGGTTGCAGTATCATCACATAGACCAAATATGAAAGCACATTAATGGACACCAATATACCCTCGAAATCGTGAAGGGAAAAAATGACAAATATTTATTTTACTAAATGTTTCATGATGGTGTTCACCCCCCACTCAATGCTAGCAAGACAGTCCATTCCTTTCCCATTGTCAAAAAAAATATTACAAAGAAATATCATCTTTAATAAATCATAACTAGGTAAAAGCCATTACATTAATCATGTTATCAAAACACTTTACCCTACAATTCCTCATGCACTGTGTCTTTATGGCCTTGTTGTTTTTGGCAGTGGATTTTTTCACGTTTAATGATCCTTCGCTTTGCATGAACCAATACTTCAGCAATCATTGTACTATTAACTATAATACACTTTTAGTTTTTCTATAAGGAAAGAGTTAGACACAATTAATTCATTTTTCATATAATTCACATTTCTTTCTTGCAATCATTGTTATCAACAACTTTTCCATAATGATTATATAAAATATTTATCAAACCCAAATAATAAGTCTTTACTATTTATGCCTCAAGAATGTTTTTATGTACATAAGTAAAATGCATAGCAAAGTATTGAGACATGCATCCTTTATTGATACCACATAGACATAAAATGAAAAGACATAATTACAAAAACATGTATATTTATTTATGGATGTGTATGGCTCTGACACATGTCTATACATCCAAATCTCACATACATAAACTAAAATGCATAAATATTATCAATACTTTCCATACCTCCCATGCGTTATAAGAAAGCGAATAGCTATATTTTCCCAAATCCATAAGAATAAGGTAATATTTAAAAGGTTGACCATGGGTACTACTAACTCTTCACACAAAAACATGTAAATCTTTCCACAACTACTATTATCTTTCTTCGCATAAGAACACACACTTTCCCAACAAAAATACCACCATAACTACCCATATTTTAAAGGAAAACTAGCACAATAGTTATTATCTTTGTCCATGCAAATACATATTCTTGTGCAAAAGAAACTAGCGCAACGACTATTAAATTGGTGCATGTAAACACATTATTTTTCCGAAATGAAGCTAACACAATAGAAATTACTCTTATGCATAGGAACACATATTCTCTTTCAAGAAATATAACACAATAACCATTACTTCTATGTATGCAAAGACAACCTTTTTCAAGAAAATGAACATGGATTATTATCTTTGTATAACAAGATTCATAACCCTGATTCTTACGACTTCATGCAAAAAATTCATACGCAAGCTTTCAATAAAATAACCTTGACTCTTATCATTTCATGTATGAGAATTCATATGTAATGATTCAAGAAATAACATGGTTTCTTGCATTTTATGCAAAATATTGATATGAATTCTTTTCCAAAGGATTAGCATAGTTAATTTATCCTTTACAATGCAATCATTTCCAAGAGGATAGAATGGCTAATATTTTATGAAAATGATATTTACATGCATTATTTTTCCAAAATATTATCATAGTTAATTTTTCTTTTACCATGTAGTATTTTCCAAGTAAATTTAGCAAAATAATCACATATTCTTCTCAATAAAATCGGCAAAAGTACTTATAGTTCTTGCATATAATATCCCCAATTGTTATTGCATTATGTGGAGTCTATGAGTGAGTAGATTGTAGTTATGCTTTTTTAGTCTCATGCCCATGCCTTACAAGTCCATGGTGATCTATGGTCGAAGGAACTAAAAATAGGGTGAAAATAAGAAAAACCAACTCTCACAGATATGATTCTCCCAACTCTGTGCACAAGATCTAGGATCTCTGTCTAGGCCTTTATTTGTTTTTTGTGGCACACGGTTCCATTCTCATCACTCGTATAGATTCACATAGGTATTTAATGGATAATATTTTTCATTCATATATTGTTTTCACTGCTCCATTGGCTTGGACACCTGATCAGTGCTAACTAGATCCTAGAAAGATAATATTGACAGAAATTTAAGAAAAAACATTACATGGTTGTATGACTCTCCAACTCTTGTTGTATAGCGATACAAATTTACAAGCCGATTTTAAGCCAATAATTCTCTTTATATTACAATAAAATCCACACATCCCCTCATAGAGAGGTAATTATATCCCCCTTTAAATGTCAACCATTATCCTATTAACTATAGAGAATCAGTGGGACAAGAAGACTCATTTAATTAGTTACAAACTACTTACAAATGGTTCTAGATATCAACCATTTGAAGTCACATCAATATATTAATCACCATAATATTTTTCATTATTAAATCATGAACTTCAAAGGTAGGTTCTAAGAATAGGGATATCATAGGCTCCCCCAAAAATATAATAGTGGCATTGGTTTTCATCCTTTCATATTTTCATCATCATGACATATTTTCCAAGCTTTCATCTCCCATTGGAACTTTGTATTTTCATTTATCTTTCTTTAATCTCTTTCAACTAGATTTTCAGATCATCTTCTAATCATGACATCTATCCCAGAACAAACAAAAGGGGATCCTTATCCTTCAAAATGAAGGATTTTATTCCCAAGAGATACTAATAAGAAAGGAACAATAATTTTTATGAGTAATCATAAATATTTACAGCTACAAAAAATATTTAATTTTTACTTCTAGCCCTTCACCTATTCTAAAAAATAAAACAATGTCTTCATAACATTAAGTTATATATTCGAGTATTCCTAGTTCAAACCATGGCCATTTGAAACAATATTTCAAGTATAGATTGTTTGTTAGTTATGGGAAACACTCTATGAGTGGTTTATTGACCTAATAACAAGCACCTTTGGAGGGTGGTTTGATAGCCCTCATGACAAGCACCTTGTGGAATATGACCAACATGTATAGTTAATATTTCTCAACAATAATCACATTTTTTTTAATACCAACATTCACAATATGTTTAACTATCAACCATTTACCATAGTACCTCTACTAGCACTTAGAGAGCACCTACCTCACTAACCATCAAAATGATCAAGGTATTCATAACTAGCACCAAGTACATGTTGTCTTAGCCTCTTGCTAAAGACATCCAAAAGACTACAATAGAGGAACTACACTTCATGTAGTTCCTCGTCGATCACTAAGCTGCTTTGCTATCAGGATGTACACAAATTTATTACATACATAAAATTCATTCTAGTACATTGCTTGGTCTAACACAAGATTCCTCTTAGCAATGTCCTACTAATTCCTCTGACAACGTCCTATATTGAGGAATTTAAAGCTCAATAGCTCACTATTTTTCACCTCGTTCAATCATGCTCAAAAGCCAACAAGGTTGCCTCACGATTTTCCCCTCTTACCTTCTTCACTGGCCTTTTTTCCTTACTGAGATAATCTATCTATAGGGAGAGAAAATATGAAAAGGAAATTGACTCTTCCCATATCCCTCTATGGGTCTTTCCTGACTATCCTATAATTATCTGGTATGTGAAATTATCTTTGGGACCCTTTCCCACTGTAATTCACGTGGCTAGCCATATTTCCATTAATATTAAATATAAAAGAACAATTATTTACATCATGTGTTTATACTTGACCCTCAGCAGGCACCCCTTAGTATGTAAAAGTAAACTTGACAAGAAATCATAACTAACATCTGATGTCACATGGGTGGTGTTCCTTTCAAATTCTTCACATAATTATCAACAAGAAATTTATAAAAAAATTATTATATCTTCTATGTGCAAATATTGTAGATGATAGTCGTAAGCATTACACCTTCATAGTTGTAGTTGCAAATAACATTGCAACATTTTACCTTTCTTTGGCTCTTGTATTCCATGCTACTAGAATGTTAGTGACGCCACTATGTTTCCATTAAGTTACCCTTACATAATCACACTCGCAACATTAGTCCCAACTACTTTTGATATACCTTCTACAAAACACTATTATTTACAAAACATGTTCTCATTTTTACTTTGCACATGCATCAATTTTCTCAATATTTTAGTAATGTAAAAAAGTATTTATCTTGTTGTTTTCTTCTTTCATAAACCAATTCCATGCATTACGAGTAAGAATAGAGACTTATAATACCTCTTCTAGACCATATATAAGAAATTAAAACCAATTTTCCATTAATATCTTTCCCATGAAAATAACTAAGGAAAATATAACCATTTTAATATGATATTATCATTCATGATATTCCATGCACATGCATCCAACAAATTGTCATTAGGTTGCATTAGTAAATTGATTTCAATCACACATACTTTTCTTAATTAAATGAATTAGTGATTCTAAAAGATTCAAAATGCCATACATATTTCCTTTAGCAATGAGAATGAAAACCCCACAAGTCCACGACATAATGAATTTAACTAATTAGATTTGATATGTAGTATGGTTGTAATATTCACACGCATTGGGTAAATTTACAAATGAGGAACTTAGCATATTTGTTAGATGTATGATGTGTACCATCTAACATCATCATCGAATTGTCAACTTATATATTGTGAAGTTTGAACAAACGTTGTAATAAACTACATTTGATTACTACTAGTTCTATCATTAATTTGGTGGAACATACATAACCTAATTCATCTCATGCATTTCAATACAATATCAAATTATCTAATAATCTTGGCTGCCCTCATGCTACCAATTATCATTTATGTTTGCTCATGTGCGGAGCCACAAGCATTTTCCAATTTTTGTTTTCGTTATTGACATAAAAATGCACTTCTATTAAATTAATCACTTTAAATACACTATTAGTATCATGAACTAAGTTCTTTGTAACATTAAAAAATTTAAATTCATGTGTTTACATTGTTAAAGAAATATCTACTTCTAAGACCATTGTAGATTTTACATATGTATAAAATCCTATAAGATTTACTAATACAAGAACACTAATTCACCATTAGTACTTGATCATTAATAAAAACTATGGTAATAATCGAATCAACCCCAAATTCAACAATGTATTGGAACCATTAGAAAAATAACATGGAAATGAGTTACCAGTATCCATTATTTACATCCTTCAATAATATTCAATCAACAACTGAATTATGCATATTGCAATATACGTTCGAGGACACTTTTAATAGTTCATTATCCAATACTAAATAATCAATGCTATTGTCCATCATAAAATTAATTGAAATCCACGATAAGAATCAATCATCAATTAGTGATTATAGTCAAGATGTACCACTTAGACACATTGTTAACCTTAACCATTCAAATGGTTTACTTAATGTATTTTATAAAACACTATTATCCTTGTCAAGCACAACCACCCACCTTTATACATTCCTTTACTATCACACAAAACAATACATGTATTCATTCTTTTCTTATAAGTAGTGCATTGTAACTCTAACCAATTTCTTTAAGTGCAACATTAAACATTATAATAAGACTATGGATGAAAAGGATGGTAGTAAATGCACAGTATCATTAATTACAGTGTGAGTATTAAAAAATTGCCATGTTTTAGATACAAACAATGGAAATAAATTCTTATTTTCTTTTATCAGAATAAATACTCAAACTCAGATCAAATATTGTCTATGACATATGTTTCCATGTAATTTTCATTAGTTTAATATGTAAAATTATAGCCATTAGAATCATATCTTTAGTCTATGTTCCTATACAACCCAAAAAGGTGTCACTGCTAGAAATTTGGTTTGATACCATTTGTGACATCCGCTGGTAAACCTCATGTAAAAATACATAGGATTAGAAACGTATTACTAGATTTACTAGCATGTAATATTCTCAATGACTTATTATGTATTCTATGATTTAAATGGAATAACAAGTCATGTAATGTAACCAACATTATTGTGCATGTGAACATAAGTCTTTCAATCATAACCTAACATCATTATCAATCTTTATTTAATTATGCTAGTTAATAACATATCTGATGATGTAATAGTCAACATCATGAAAGGAAGAAATATCATCAAAATGACCAAATAGAAAAACACATCAATGAACACCGATAAACTCTAGAAATCCAGAAGGGAGAAAACAACAAACATGTATTTTATGAAATGTTTTGAGAGGGTGTTCACCCTCACTCAATGGAAGAAAGAGAGTCCATTCCTTGTCCACTATTTAAAAACCCTTAGAAAGAAATATCATATTTAATTCATCATAACTAGCTAGAAGCCATTACATTAATTCTGTTATTAGAAATCTTTGCCTCACAATTTCTCGATCATTGTGTCCTTGTAGCTTGGTTGCCTCGAGTAGTGGATTATCCTACATTTAACGATCCTTCGTTCTACATGGATCATTAGTCTATAGGTTGTTGTAGTGTTAACTATAATCCATTTTCAATTGTTGTGCAAGGAATGGGATAGACACAATGATATCATTCTTGGTATAAGTCTCATTCCTTTTCCATCATGATTATATAAAATATTGATCAAATCCAATTAATAAATAGTTACTAGCTATGCCTCAAACATGTTTTCATGTGCATAAATAAAATGCATAAAAAAGTATGAAGACATGCCTCGTTTATTGATATCACACATAGAGTAAATAAAATCACATAATTACAAAAACATGTTTATTTATCTATGCACGTGTATGGCTTTGACGCATGTCTATCCATCCAAAAATGACTTTCATAAAGCAAAATGAAAAAATATTACTCTGGCATGCCTATTTGTCCATACCTTCAATGCATTATAAGAAAGTGAATAGTTATATTTTACCCCTATATAAGAACATGGTAATATTAATAATATTAATTGTGGGAATTATTATCTCTTCACATACGAAAGGCGAAATCTTTCCACAAATACTATGGCTTTTCTTCGCATAAGAAGACACTCTTCTCCAAAAGAGAAACAATTGCAACTACCCATATTTTAATGGAAAACTAGCACAATGATTATTATCTTCTTGCATGCAGATACATATTCTTATGCAAAAGAGGGTAGTCCAACAACTATTAATGTGGTGCATGTAAACACATATTCTTTTTCCGAATGGAAGCTAACAATAACAATTATTTTTGTTCATATGAGGAAATATTATTTTTCAAGAACACAATTGCCATTACTTTTGTTTATAAAAATGCATAATATTTTTCAAGAAAACCAATATAGATTCTTATGGTTATATGAACAAGATCCATAAATTTGATTCTTACATCTTTATACGTAAACTTCATATGTAAACTTCAAAGAAAATAACCTTGACTCTTATCATTTCATGCAGAAAAATTCATATGCAGTCTTTCAAGAAATAATATGGTTACTACTATTCTATGGAAAATATGCATATGCATTCATTTTCAAAATGTTAGCACAATTTGTGATTTCGTAGCCAGAGGTTTAGATTTTGAGAGGAAGACTTCGGAGCGTCTGAGCAATAGCGGCGAATGCAGGGTGGTTTAGGCTAGGGTTTCAGTCCTAGCACGCAGCACTGCAGAACAGTCTGAGCTAGTCGGGGTCAGCAGACTGTGCAGGGTAATCGAAGCAGGGAGGGGCAGAATTGCTTCTTTTTCAGAGTTGTGGTAGAACCTCGAAACTGCAGGAGCTGAGGGCAAAATGGAGAACCAGAAGGGGAGGGGAGAGATCCCCTCCTTTAAGAATGTAGTTGCAGGAGAAGCAAGTGGTTCTGAAAATGGTTATGAGTCTAGGGAGAATAATAAGGAACCACCGGTGATGGGTAAACTGTGGCAACTGAAAACAGGTGGAAAGTGCCTCCCAAGGGCAAACAAGAAACTCAGATTTGTAATACCGAACAATATGCTGGAGGAGTATACCAGCTACATGAAAAATCATGCCCTGATCTGCAAGTTTGTTGGGTATTGGCCGAATGAAAAAGAGCTATACAGATGGATTTATCAGAGATGGAAACCAAAGGGCCATATAGAACTGAAATTGGGTGCAAAAGGATTTTTTACGACAATATTTGCAAATCTGGAGGACAAGGAAAGAGTCTTTGAGGAAGGGCCATACTTCATGAACAATGCAGGCATGTTCATGAAATTCTGGGAGGAACGGTACAATCCTGACAACCAAAATATGCTGGAAGCCCTGATTTGGGTCAGACTGTTTGGACTTCCAGTGGAATTTTGGAACCCTAAAATTCTGGAAGGGATTGGCAACACCATTAGGGATTTTGTCAAGGTAGCCGACACAACAAGGAGAGGTAAGTTCACTTCTTATGCAAGAATCTGTGTTTACATGAGTATAGCTGAACCCCTCCCAGAACACATTGAGTTGGAATACCATGATTTGGTGTGGAAGCAACCGCTGGACTATGAGCATATCCCTTTTCGGTGCCGCCGCTGTCATGAATATGGTCACTTAGCTAGGCAGTGTCCCCTAACTAAGGAACAAGACTACACAAGGAAAACTGAAGGACAGCCTAAGGTAGCAGAAGGAAAGGAGGAGGCAGAGAAAGGCTTTCAACAGGTCACTAGGAAAAAGAAACCGATCAGAGAGGGAGAAAGATCGCCAACAAATATACAAGCCCCAATCATCGAAATTCAGAATAAGTTTAAAATCCTACAACAAAGTAATGAAGAAAATGAAGAGATTATGGATGAAGGTGAAGACTTAGAAAATGAACCTATGGATTTTTTCCAGGAATTAGGAGACAAGAAGGTAGTACAAGGGGAAACAAGTAAAGAAATACCAAAGGAAGGGGCAGAAACACAAAATAATTAGAGCCAAATGGAGACAGAACAACAACAGGAAAACGAGGCCGAGGAGGAAATAGTCATGAAGAACTTAATCCAGGAATGGAAGAACTTGGACGAAAGATTTATCCCAGATCAGCAAAAACAAATGTATAAGGAAGCCTTTCAAAAATTCAAAGAAAGAAATAAGGGAAATGTGGAGGATCAGGATGCCATTACAGGAGAACAGGGGAAAGAACAGTCAGGAATAGGCGGATCTGGCAAAAGCAGTAGAAAAAGAGGAAGAAAAAGACTAAACAAAACGATCCAAGCCGTTGGGGAAGTCTTGATTAACTCTGGTAAAGTGATACCTCTGTCTGAGGTATTTTCCTACCCTTCTAAAAAGTTTTAAATGATTATTGTCAGCTGGAATATTAGAGGGTTGAATAGTAAGGGTAAACAGAGATATATGAAGGAAAAACTGAAAAAAGAAAAACCAAGTATAATGATTATACAAGAAACTAAAATTACTATGTAGCAGATGGAAGGCATTATTAAAAATAGTAAATTACATTATGAAATCATGGGTCAGGATGCAGATGGCTCTGCTGGTGGCATTACAATTCTTTGGAACCCAAATGATATAATTTTTGAGAACTGGGTTAGCATGCCTAGAATCTTAACAGGGCTAGGGAGAATAGCAGGTACAAAAGAGAAGGTTTTAATTTCAGGTGTGTATGGTCCCCATACCCTGGGAGACAAAGGAAATTTTCTTAAGAATCTTTGATCAGTTCAGAATCTGTATCTAGACAATAACTGGATAGTAGGAGGCGATTTCAATATAATAAGATCCCTTAAAGAAAAAAAGGGTGGCATAAGGAGAGCAGACCAGAGCATGGAGTTATTTAGTGATATGATTGAAGGTTTGAGACTAGTTGATATACCAACCATTAATGGAATCTTTACATGGAATAATAGGAGAGGGGGAAGGAACCAGATAGCGTCCAGATTGGACCGGTTTTTAGTTTCTGAAACAATAATGAATAGAGATGTATTCATAGAAGCTAAGATTCTTCCAGCTCTTGGCTCTGATCATTGGCCAATTAGACTGGAAGTTGACATTAAGGCTAATTTAGGCAAGAATCCTTTCAGATTTGAATCCTTTTGGCTTAGACACCCTGACTTTGCAGGTAAGCTGGAGGAATGGTGGCAGCAAAGCACAGCCCAAGGGAGAGGTAAAATGATACCTTCCAACTCAAGTTAAAAGAGTTAAAAGAGCGGATAAAAAAGTGGAATAAGGAAGAATTTGGAAATATTTTGGAGGAAAAACAAAAACCGGAAACTGAAATGGAAGAAATTCAACAAAAAATAATAAATGAAGGACGAACAGAGGAAAGCTTCGTAAAAGAAGGAATAATTATGGGGAAACTGGAAGAAAGAAGGAAACAGGAGGAAGTGTTATGGAGGCAGAAGTCCAGGATCAAATGGCTTAGGAAAGGAGAAAGGAACACTAGATTTTTCTACCAAGCAATGGTTCACCATAGACAGAGAAATAGGATATTTTCAATCAAGAATGAAAACGGAGAAAGGATTGTGGAGCAAGAAGGAATTGAAAGAGTGTTGATGGACTACCACAAAGGAATTCTAACAGAACCCCAATTGGATAGATCTGAAGCGATCAGGCAAATATGTCGAGTCATCCCCAGAATGGTTATTGAAGACCAGAACAAAGCCCTAATGCGAACTGATAGTCTGGATGAGGTGGAGGAAGTAGTGATGCGCATGAAGAAAGGAACTGCCCCTGGTCCTGATGGCTTTACAATGGACTTCTATCAGGCAGGGTGGCATTTCTTGGGTAAGGAAATTCTGGATCTGGTTGAGGAATCCCAGATGAATCAAAAGGTATGGACTGCCCTTAACTCTACCTTTTTCTCTTTGATCCCTAAAGCTGATAATTCAGAGGATGCCAAGGGCTTTAGACCCATTGCCCTTTGTAATGTTATTTACAAGATAATTTCCTCTCTAATGGCTAAAAGGCTCAAACCGTTGTTAGAGAAATTAATATCCCCAGAGCAAACTGGTTTTGTTGAGGGACGCCAAATTTTGGATGGATTAGTAGTCACCCAAGAAGTTATCCATTCTATGAAAACCAAGAAACAAAAAGGAATGATGATGAAATTAGATTTGTCAAAAGCCTATGACAGAGTTAGTTGGCAGTACTTAGCAGAAATTCTGAGAAGCTTTGGCTTTAGTAGCAGATGGATAAGATGGGTTCTCAGTTGTATATCAACCCCCAACTTCTCTGTATTAGTTAATGACACTCCTTCCAAGACATTTAAGGCCTCCAAAGGAATTAGGCAAGGCGATCCTATCTCGCCCTTCTTGTTCATCCTTGCTGTTGAAGGCTTGGGCAAGTACCTTAAGCAAGAAAGAGTAGATGGCAATATCAAAGGGCTTAGATTGTGGGGCAATGACTTGCCTATAACTCATCAACAATTCGTTGATGACATTATGCTGTTCGGGGAACCAACGGTGAGGGAAGTGAGAAACCTAAAAAAGGCTCTTGATTTATTTGCGGAGGCTTCTGGCATGGAAATAAACAAGGACAAATCCTGCACCTTTATATTTAATACAGTGGAGACAGTGAAAAGGCACCTGTCCAGATTGCTTGGATTCAAACAAGGAGATCTCCCAACGAAATACTTGGGTAATATCCTTGATTACAGTTCAAAAAGATTGAAGAATTGGCAGGGGATCCTTAACAAATTAACTAATAGAATGGCAAACTGGACCTTTCGAACCTTAAATATTGCTGGTAGGATTGTTTTGGTTAAATCTGTATTACAAGCAATCCCTATATATCCACTCTCGAGTATGGCAGTACCTCAAGGAGTTTGTGGCAAGATCAGAGAGATATTAAGGAAATTCATCTGGGGTGGGTCTTCTAACCAGAAGAAGTGGGCCTTAGTCTCCTGGAAGCATTTGATAAAACACAAGGAGGAGGGAGGTCTGGGTCTAAGGGATCCGAGTAAACTCAATAAAATTCTTGGTGCTAAACTATGGTGGCATTGGTTGAGAGGAGGTAATGATTTATGGAAACAACTTTGGAGGTATAAATACAATATGCCCTCATCACCGGAGGAGATTTACCGCATACAGGAAATCCCGAGGGGCTCGAATATATGGGAGTTAGCTAGTCAAAACCGTGACATAGTAAACGACAATATCTTCTGGGAAATCAGAGCGGGAAAGGAAGCCAACTTCTGGGATGAAAAGTGGCATCAACGGGAGAAAATGAACAACATCCAAGGCATTCAGGATATCCAGAACAAAATTGGGAACAATTTCAGATACATTAAAGATTATTGGAAAGAAAACGAAGAGGATGGGATCTGGAGGAAGTGGAAATCTTTGGAGGACTGGCACATTGAGACAAACCAAGAACAACAAGAGGTTTTTTGGAAGGAAATTGAATCCCGGAAAGTTAAAGTGAGAGAAGGAAAAGATATTATCAGATGGGGGAAGTCAACAAAACGAACTTTCACAGTCAGAGAAGCATACTATTTGACAGATCAACAAGCTGCCTCGGAAAGAACCCAAGAATGGAAAATTTTTTGGGGAAAAAACTGGTGGCCAAAAGTTACTATTTTTGCATGGTTGGTAGCCAATCATAAGATCTTGAATTGGGATAAGCTCCAGCAGAAAGGCTTCAATGGTCCCTCAAAATGCCACCTATGCAACAGAGAGCCAAAAACACAGGAACATTTATTAATCCATTGTGACTATACCAGAACTCTTTGGAGGGAAGTAGGGAGGCTATTCTGTAAACATAGAAAGTATCCGAAAGGAACTGGAGAGATAATATTCCTATGGAAGAATGAAAAATTCCAATGCAGAGTGGTGCGGAGAGCCTGGGACCTCATGGCAGGATTCGTTCTATAGATGGTGCAGAAGGAACATAACCGAAGAATTTTTCAAAACAAAGGTAAAAATTGGGAAAAGATATGGAAACGGGTTGTTAATCTCACCAGAGAAACGATATTGGTGGAAAGATGGGTGGCAGAGGATTGGAAGGCTGATTCGGGAGAGGACCACATCCTCAAATCGTTAAACCTAACTTATGAGATGGTTCATAATAGACAGGCCGCGAGGAACACCACAAGTAATCAGAGCCAGGACAGGTTTGAATACCCTAAAGGCAATTTCGTTAAATTAAACTTTGACGGGGCCTCGAAAGGGAATCCAGGCAACACTGGATTCGGTGGAATCTTTAGGGACAGCCAGCAGAATACCAGATGGATTTTTGCGGATTGGGGAGGAGAAATGACCAATAATGAGGCTAAGTTATGGGCCGTCCACCAAGGTCTTCAAATCGTAATACACAACGGTTATAGAAACCTGGTGATTGAGGGGGATTCCCAAATGGTCATCGAAACTCTGAAAAAACTTAGTAATGGTAGGAATTGGGAACAGGTCACTAGCAGCTGGCGAACAACTGGCATTGTTCAGGACATTGCAGAATTATTGAAAGGTGTGGACTATAAAATCTTCTCCCATGTGAAACGAAATGGGAATCGTGCAGCGGACTTTCTTGCAAACTGGGGTTGTAAGGGTCGCACTGGCAAGATAGATAGCATGTGGAGAACGATTCAAGTTAATGGAGAATGGAAGGAGCTGGACAATATTATAAACCATGACCATGACCAGGCCACGCAGGATCATCATGAATAGGACTCCACCGCGAATTGCAATTCTCGTGCGAAATACGGGGGACAGGCAGAATTTGGTTCGGACAATAAATGAATGTTAGGAAGGACCTGGGGAGAAAATCAGTGATCACCATGCGAGATCATATCAGGAAGGTGCGAAAACAGAGGGAAAAAATCCACCTCATAAAAATCCAATCATAGTCTTGAACTGGCGGAGCGAAGGGAAGTACATGTCAGTGTCCTTAAATGGGAAGAAATCTAACAAGATTGCTGATAGGAAATGCGAAAGCCGGAATAACAGATGGCAGGGTAAGGACAATGGGACAGATTGGAGAAGCGGGATTCGGGACTTTATATCAGCCTGCATGCAAAACACCCGGCACCAAGGGAATACAATTAACATCCGCAGAGCGAGAGGAAACACAGGTCTAACAAGGTCCTCCTGTGCTAAGCGTAGTCGTTCACCCGGGAGTTGCATTATGGAGACGAGAAAGAGAGCTAGGTTAGCGGAAGAGATGGAAGCGGAGCGGAAAAGAGAGCAAGACAGGAAGGGGAAAGGGGTGATGAAAAATTAGAAAGCAGAGGAGATTTATGAAATCCTTGACGTTTTTGATGAGGATGAAAGCAGAGAGCAAAGCATGAACGCAGAGGA
>APFE030526285.1:0-18867 GCA_000404065.3 Pinus taeda
TTCCTAAACTACCATCCCTCTCCTATAAATTTCCACCATCTACAACATCGGGGTGGGATTTTGGAGACTGATCATGTCCTCATGTTGCTACCTTGAATCTAAGAGAGTCATCATCTTCATGCATTAGGCTGACATTGAGGTGTGTTTTATGACAAGGAAGGACAAGTCAAGTTGGGGAGATCTCTACAAGATCAACTACTATTCTTGGTTGTAAACTCTCTCTTATTTCTATTAATACAAAGAGTATATTCTTTGCCTATATGTGTTATGTTACATTTACATTCATGTGTTTCAATGCTTCATTGATCCATTTAATAGAGTAATTGAATTATGCTATGTAGATGTCATGGTTCTTTGGCTTGCTGTGAATGCATGTGCATGTTCTAATTATAGCAATCAGAGCTACGATTAGAGATTACAAACCGGGAGGAAAGTAAAACTTGCGACAAATTCCAAGTAAGCCTCTTTCCCATTCTTTAATTTATCTAAGGGAAACCCTATATTCTTTGTTTTTTGTTGTTCTAGACCAGTCCATTACGTCTAGGCAAGATACTTTTTTCCGCAATCATAAAATTCGCATAACACACAAGATAGTTAACAAATTTGATCATATGTTCGTCCTTAGATGCCACGTCCCACAAAGATATAATGTCTTAAGTAACTTTCATTCCACAGAGATAATATACCTCTTGTAGCTCACATTTACAAAGATAAATATGTCTCCTGTAACTCACATCAACATAGATAATATGCCTCATGTAACTCACATTCACAGAGATAATATGTGTCATGTAACTCGCATTCACAGAGATAATATGTAGTTCCTTAGTAAGCTTGTATACCACAAGAATATATGCATCATACATCTGAAGTTACTTCAACATATGATCCTCAAATTACTTTCTAAATAGTGGAGGATAGGTGTTTATATGTAGTTGTTTCCTCATGCGAAGGGACACGTCCTTTGGAAAGGATGAGTTGTCTTCTAGAGGGCCGACTTAGCAAATGATGCTTTTCAAAAATTCAAAGTTGCTTCTTTTATAAGGATCATGAAGAACATGCCCTTTTACATTTTTCTTTTGACCAAAAATAAAGCATGAAGAACATGCTAGAACATAATAATTTGTTTTCTTTTTTTGTTTTTACATAAAATAAATTATGAAGACCAAACCTAGTTACAAATCCCATACTCCCTCTTAACTAGGGAGGTATTCATAATGACTCATCAAGATATTATCAAGTTGAAGACTTCTATAAGAAAGGGTCCATATTGATAATTATTAATGATGATACCATCATCATAACTAGTATTGTCAAATTACCAAGGCCTTAACAAGTACTCTCTATCTCTCCACTAGATCAGAGCAGAATGTTGGGAGGAATTTAATAGGACACCACTGCCTCTCCGAGGCACATACTCCACCTAGGTTCACTAAAGTATGTCCTCACAGGACCATTTCCTAATCCATTGTCATAATACTTAACACAAGGAAATGTCGGTGATCTATACCATTCTTATATGACATCAATGTACTTGACTTACGACTGTTAGTCATGGTCACAGTAAAAATCTCAAGAATTCCAGTCACTCATTCTTATCCAATCCACTATTCTCCCTATCTATGTTCATGTACTGAACTTACGATTATTAATCCTAGCCATAATACATGACACATGGAGAAAAATTGTGTCCATCCTCACTCCCTCTCAACCAGGTAGGAGATATCCACATGCCCAAGCTTGTTTTGGAAGTACTCATACTTCCATTACATCAACTACCTGTTCATCCATGGAGATCTATTGTAGCTTCTTAGCTACTATCTACACCATACTCTCGAATCATAAAGCGCTTTGACCTTGCATGAAAAACTAGATTCTTTGGCAATATTTATAGAGTATCACGATCTAATCTATCACATTGTCATATAGTCCATAAAACGTTTTACAGAGCCAAATTGCTTCACAGCTGCCATATATGTTGCCTTCGTAATGCAACAAAATCCTACTTCATGCTCTTCCAAGAAACCATACCAAGTCCAATAGTATCTCTACTCATCATCAACGCTACCAAACCAATAGATGTATCCTCAAGTACCAAGTTGTAAGGTCCTTCATGTCAAACTATTCTTCCAACTCCCTCTGAAGTCAATATTTCTTCATCCTTCTTTCCCAAAGTATGAGGTCTTCTTTAATCGTGAGGCTTCTCCAAAATCTATTAACTCTTCTAATTGAGGAAATCGCCTTAACATGATTAATATTTCCCTCTTACTATAGACTCTTCATGTTGCTACTAGGTGCATGTTAGATCTAGTGAATACTTCAAACATATCTCTCTTTATGCATTCACGTTCTTCCATTACTTTCTTCTTTTTGCCAAAGCCTAGGCAACCCCTTTCATTAACTTGCAATCTTCACTATAAGGCCATGAAAGAATAAATACAATTAAGAAAAATATATATAGACAAGAAACTATTCAAAGGTAAAGACAACAACACCAATAGTAATCAAAGAGGAGAGTTTATAGAATACTTATATCTTGAGAAAAGTCAACTCCCTCGTGAACTTGAACTTCTTGCATACATTTGCAACTTTGTCAGCTCCATTTGGCATCCAACTTGTAAGGCAACTTCATCATCATGTATAGGTTAGGGTTTCTTCTTCTTTTAGAAGAAGCAACCATTACTAGGGTATAAACCCTAGATCTTTCTTGTTCAAGCCTTCACTGGGGTTTATAGATCAACACACTTGAATCATCAAGATTTTTCCTTTTTGTTCCTTCTCAACTTGTTAGGGTTTTTGTTAACCCTGGATTCTTAACTTGCAAGTGACCAAATGCCAAGACCCTATATTTCTTTTGTTATTGATTTAGTCAACATTTAATCTTTACTTCATTAAGCCAAGCAACCATTGTATGGTAGATCTCAACATTCAAGAGCTTTTTGCATCAAATTTTACTCCAATATCCTAGGCTTGTAATGTTGTAGTTTTGATACTTAACCTTTCATATCTGACCTTGATTCTAAACGATCCATGTCATATTTGAGCTTCAAAATAATTACATATGCCACATTTCAAGTTATATTATAACTAGAATCTTAAGTCAAAGCAATCCAACAATTTCTTCAAGTTGATTACATCGAAGAGTCTTTAGATATACTTTTTGTAATATGTATGAACTAGACATCAAATTTAGGTTCATCAGAAAGTTTTCTTTTTGAGGCTTTATGCACAAGAATAATAGCATAATTTTCACAGTCATGCCTGAGGTTATTCAACCTCAATTAGTAGGCTTGAGGTCTTTCAATTCTGAGTAATAGGCTTGACCTTGGTTCTTATGGATATAACAATAGAGAACCTTTTATCTTTGAAGTGTCATGCTTGCATTAGGACAGGGGATAACCTTCAAAGCATATAACTATTTCTGATTTAATCACAATAATGATACTCTTCTTTTGGAGAACCCTGCAACTAGATTTGATTTTAAACTTAACCTTGTCACTACAAAGATGAGGCTCAGTATAGACCATAAAATTTCAAGAAAAACAAGTGCCATAGGTAGTTTAGCCTAGGTTACAAAGATATAATGTCACGAATAAGCATTGTTTCATAGATATAAACTTTACTTGTATTATTGTGATGAGTAATCTTCAGATCTTGCATAAATTACTTATAAGATCCTTCAGATGACGTGTACAAGGAGGAGAACAAATACATGCTTGAATTTTAGTTTAGATTTTTGGTTCAGTGTTCAAATTATTCACATGAAGTCTTGTCACAATATGCCACAGGTAACCTGAACAAGTAGCCCGAATTCCATAGAGATATGGTGTCACAGGAAACTCGCATACCATAATGCTTAAAGAAAACCCGCATACTACAATGTGAGATAATTTCACATACCACAGTGCCACAGGAACTTCACATTAGCCTCATAGAATATAGATTTCGGCCTCCAATAATCATTCTACTACTTTGTTTCAAATCAAATATGTGTGTATACTTAGTAGATTGTTCTTAAGACCTAGATCATAAGAAACTTGAACTCTCGCTTGTCCTCTTTCCACAGGGATAAAGAAGCTTGGTATTTAGGTGACACTTCAAAGAGATATATTATAGTTTCATGAATCACACAGTTCCACAAAAATTAGACTTCATAAATACCTAGAGGCTAGGGAAAAACCCATCAATCCTTTCGTTATGGATTCTTCGTTAACAAGAGAAATCCAAGTCGAACTAACCAGTGATCCAAGTGCCAATCCAACCCTCCAAACTCTACCACGTTTTGTCCACAAGATAGTCAACAAACCTAATCATATATTTTTCCTTAGATGCCATGTCCCATAGAGATAGAGTGTCTTAAGTAACTTGCATTCCAAAAAGATAATATACCTTTTGTAACTCGCATTCACAGAGATAATATCTCTTGTAACTCCCATTCACAAAGATAATATGCCTCTCGTAACTCACATTCACAAAGATAGTAAGTCTCTTGTAACTCACATTCATAGTGATAATGTCTCCTATATCTTGCCTTCTCACAGAAACATAGTGCCTTCATAAGCTCGTGTACCACATAAATATATGTGTTATACATCCGAATTTACTTCCACATATGAGCATTGAATTGGTTGCCAAATGGTGGAGGATAGGTGCCAATATATAGTTGTTTCTTCATGCAAAGGAACACATCCTTTGGGTAGGCAAACTTGTCTTCTAGAGGGCCAACTTGGCAAATGATGCTTTTCAAAAATTCAAATTTGCTTCTTTTATAAGGGTCACAAAGAACATACCCTTTTATATTTTTCTTTTGACCAAAAATAAAACATGAAGAACATGCTAGAATTTTTATTTTTTATATTTTTTACATAAAATAAATTATGAAGACCAAACCTAGTTACAACTCCAACACCTTTGTGTTGAAATAGATAGTAAGTTCAATCGACACAACTTGTATAGTAATTTCCATGGACAAATAACAATAATTTGATTGGTAATATCCATGAGAGATAGGAAGAATGTTCTCAACATGCTGCTCTGCAACCTAGGGTTTTCTGTTCGCCCCTGCAATGGTGCAGTCTGAACCCTCCCTGCCTCTATTTTCTGTCCGCCTTCCTCCTCGCGACAACAGCTTGCTGGCATAGACCGCACTGCAATGGCTGACCCTCAGGGGGGGCCTTCAAAGCCTTCCCCCTCAGTCGAGAGAGATAATCAAGCGAAGAAACCGACAAAGCCTTCTGGTCCAGAACAAGTAAACACGAATACAAGAGATTCCCAAATGCAAGATACGACAAACGCTCCCACTAATCAATCAAACAGGCACAGTGAAGTACAAGAAGGAAAGATTGGGCAACAAGAAACGCCCAAGGTTACATCAACGACATGCAAACCCATAGCAGCTGAACGACCCAAGATAGAACTTCCTAGCCATAGAATCAATGGTCAAATCCAATACACGAGGGACCATGCGCTCATTGGAAAATTTATTGGATACTAGCCAACTAAAAAAGCTTTGCAAGGATGGATCTCTGCCCAATGGAAACCCAAGGGACATGTCACCCTGTAGCTAGGACCAAAAGGGTTTTTCACTATGATTTTCATTTGCATCAAAGACCGGAATAGGGTTATGGATGAAGGTCCCTACTTCTTCAACTCCGTCGGTCTGTATTTAAGGGAATGGGTAGAGAGATTTAACCCTGACAAGGAGGATTTCAGCTGGGCACCAGTTTGGATCCGAATGTACTCGCTCCCGTTGGAATACTGGGATAAAGAATCGCTGAGAGACATTGGCAAGGGGCTGGGGGGGTTTATAAAAATTGTTGAAGAAACGAAGTTCCGCAGATACACCTCCTATGCTCGTATTTGTGTCTTCATGCGCCTGGACAAAGCCTTTTCGGACTCGATAAGTCTCTACCATGATGACTTTGAATGGATCCAACCCTTAGATTTTGAACATGTACCCTTTCGTTGTCATAAGTGTCATGCCCATGGGCATCTTTTTCGGGACTTCCCTCTAAATGCTAAACCCCAAAACTCTGACCCCTTAGACAAGTCAGCCCATGATGGCTTTACCAAGGTTGCAAATAAAAAAATATCGCATAAAAAACCTTCCTCCGGGAAAAAGCCCCTGCAGGACGCTACCTCCATTCCCTCGACAAGCAATAGATTTGAGGTTCTTGCTAAGACTTCAGAAGACCCACCTCAGAACATTTTGCCAATCCCACCACTGATCATCACATCCTCTCCCCCCCCCCCTCTGTCTGGCTCTTCTCCCACTCCCTTGCCCCTGAGTGACAGCATTGGGATTCCTGAGGCAGATCAAAAGGACCCTGATTGGAAACCTAATGGAATGGATGTTGACGGTATCCCCAACCAAACCCTGCACTTAGCAATCACCTCAGCAGAAAGCAATTAGATGCAACATATGGAAGGAGAATCGGAAAGCATTGATTTGGGAGGACTTGACATTTTTTAGCTTGAACAAGCATGTAGAAGGAAAGACTATGACAAGATTCAAGAGCATCAGCTCAACACCCTGGAATTCATCATCTCCAGGGCTTACTAGCAACAACAACTGCGCATACAATCGGGCAGTCAATGGGATGGCAGCTTCTTTCCTAAAGACTCCAAAAAATGTGGAAGAAAGACAGATCTTCAAAGAACTATTGCAATAGGGAAAATCCTGGTAGACTTAGGCAGATACGCTAAGTTGACAAAGTACTACAAGCCCACCACTAATAGTGAATCATGAAGCTCACTTCATGGAATCTAAGAGGGCTCAATAGCCCCGGGAAACTCATAATGATAAAAAAACATGATAAAGCAGGAGCAGCCCCAGATCTTCTTTATGCAGGAAATGAAATGTAATAGTAACACACTTGGAAACATCCTCTCTAGAGCATGGCTAGGTTGTCACTCGGTTGCAGTGGATGCTTCGGGTGCCTCCGAGGGACTGGCAATTTCCTGGAACACGCAAGCTATAACGCTCTCAAACTTTCATGCCTCCCATCACATTATATAGGCTACTTTTCATATAATCGACACCAACATTCATGTCCATCTCACCAATGTCTACTTCCCATAGGAAGCAGGCAACAAAATTGCTCTTCTAGACACAATAGAAGCGCTCAACTTCAATAGACTTCATCCTCTTTGGATCATTGGAGGAGACTTCAACATGATCACCAAGCTGCAGGAAAAGTAGGGAGGTCGAGCCAAGCTAGAACAGGAAAATGACCACTTTAAAGATCTTATCCAAAACGATATGCTAATTGATCTGCAATTCTGCCATGGAATGCACACCTAGAGCAATCGCAGGGTTGGGCGGCAACAAATTGCTTCCAAACTAGACAGATTCCTCATCTCAGATAATGCAGTGCATCTTGGAGGTGACATCTCGGCATCAATTCTTCCATTTTCAGGCTCAGATCATTGGCCTATCTCTCTCCAATGGAAAAGACCAGGCAACTCTACCAGGCATCCTTTCCGCTTCAAAGCTTTTTGGCTCCCCACCCTGCCTTCAACGACCTCATCAGATCCACCTGGACCAACTTCCCTTCGCTAGAGGGATCAAAAATGTATCACTTTCAACAGAAACTCAAATTCCTAAAATCCCAAATCAAGCGCTGGAATCAAGAGACTTTTGGCAACATCTTCCAGCCACGGCAAGATCTAAACAAAGAAATGAGAGAACTCCAGCAATAGATAATCACAGAGGGCTACAAGGAAGGGACAATGGAACAGGAAAAGCACATTCACAATCAACTGGAGGAGAGAAGAAAGTAGGAAGAAATTCTCTGGAAGCAAAAATCTAGAATTAGATGGCTGAAAGAAGGAGAAAGGAACACTAAATTCTTCCACATAACTACAATAAAGAGAAGAATGCACAACACCATCTCTTTCATACAAAAGCGAGGAGGGGAAAGAGTGGAAAGCCACGCAGAGATCGAACAGGAGTTTATCAATCACTTCCAGGAGGTCCATAAAGAACCCCAAATTGATAGATGCCCTGCTATAGAAAAGATCACTCAAAATGTGCCGAAAATTATCACAGAAGAACACAACCAACTTCTTCTTCGACGAGTAATGCCTCAGGAGGTGAATTTGGCTATGAACGAGCTCAAGGAGGGCAAAGCTCCTGGCCCGGACAGCTTCACTACTACCTTCTCCCACTCTTTCTGGGATCTTATCAAAGAGGAGGTGTGGCTAGTGGTGGAGGAATCACGCACTCTTCATTGGCTTCTGCCCTCTCTGAACTCAGCTTTCATCGCCCTCATTCCAAAAGAAGAGAATACCAGTACTTTGAACAAATTTCGTCCAATCGTACTATGCAATGTTATTTACAAGGTGATATCCAAAGTCATTGCTAACATGTTGAAGCCGCTTTTGCCCTTGCTCATATCGCTTGAACAATCTGGATACATAGAAGGAAGACAAATATTGGACGACATTATCCTCACTCATGAAATCATACACTCCCTCAAGAACTCCAAATAGGCAGGTATGATTCTCAAGATTGACCTGTCTAAAGCTTTTGATAAGTTAAGCTGGACCTATATTCAAAAAATGCTAACAGCCTTTGGTTTTTCCCCAATGTGGGTTCGATGGATTCTGAGTTTAATTTCCACAACATTTTTCTCTATCCTCATAAATGGCATACCCTCTCGATCCTTCAGCCCCTCTAGAGGTATCAGACAAGGAGATCCACTTTCCCCATTCCTTTTTGTTATAATGGCAGAAGGTCTAGGCCGCCATCCATCAGGCTTCTTGGAGTGCCTATTCTTCCCCTTTCCTCTCTTCAAGTAGTTGGAAGGATAGGTACACCCTCACCCCTAAAGGCTTTAAGGTGTTCTTACCCTTCCCTCTCTTAAGGATAAGGATGTGGAAACGATAGTGATATGGTGGGAAGGAAGGTGGCCTATAGCTTGTATGAATTCGGACTGATTGCTAGCGGAAATAAATGACCTTACTTGCCCAAGTTGCTATAGTTCCCGACCGACCTACCTGGATCTACTATTAGCCATCAACAATGACCTTCTTTCTGTCTTTCTATGCTAGGCTACGTGGTAAGGCTATGTCGGGTGACTATGTTGGATGGTTTGCTTGCTACTGGTCTGGTCCCATCGATAGTAACCACTTTATACTCTAAGGGTGGGTTGCACTAATAAGAAAGATTGCTTCAAACATGCCCTCCTCTCCCAGCAACTCAAAGGTCTATCCATACACAATTCTCCAACCATCACTCATCAACAGTTCGTTGATGAGAACATGTTGTTTGGGCACCCTTCTGTTCAGGAAGCCTCCCTTTTTAAATCCCTTTTGAATGATTTCTCTGACGCTTCAGGGACGAGCATAAACACGGCTAAATCGCAGATCTTCTTTTTTCACACCCCCCCTATTACTCAACATGCTATTGCCCGCATTCTGGGCTTCTCCATAGCCTCCTTACCTTCCAAATACCTTGGAGCTCCCTTAATAGACTCTACCATCAAGCACGCCTCTTGGCATATGCTCCTTGAGAAACTTGAATCTCGTCTCAATTTATGGACTCATAGAACTCTGAACATAGCTAGCAGATTAGTGCTAATCAAAGTTGTGCTACAGGCAATGTCTCTCTACCATTTCTCAATCTTGGCAGCGCCTAAATGGGTCCTTAAAAAAATAAAATCTCTACAACGCAATTTTCTTTGGGGTGCAACTGGCACAAATCACAAATGGGCTTTGGCAAAATGGACAACAACATGCAAGCCCAAAGAAAAAGGGCGTATAGGTCTGCGAGATCCTCATCACAATAATGTAATCATGGGTTCCAAAATATGGTGGCAATGGCTCTCTGCTCCCAATAAGCCATCTGGATAGCCAAATATGCCAATCACAGACCAACGGAGGAGCTAATTAGATTCACTCCAATTGAAAATGGATCACTAATATGGAACGCTACCAGACAACACTTCTTGTTGATCCAACAACACAGCTTTTGGGAAATAAGGAACGGCAGCACTACTCGGTTCTGGACGGATGCCTAGAACAAACTACCAAAGCTCAACGGAATTTATAGACCGCCTCCTTGCCAAGAGTGGGAGGAGCAACAAAAGGAATCGTCCAACAACAATGGATTCTGGAGACAGGATAGGGGTACAGACACTGGAAGCAGATCGACAGGCTGATCAGGAATGCAGATAACCAGACTAAGGAGGTCATGGAGAGTGAGCTCCAGAATCGACGCGTTAGATCATCCGAAGGCAAGGATATTTTAAGATGGGGATATACCCCAAAAGGTTCCTTCACCACTAAAGAGGCTTATAAAATTATATGCAATGATCCAATGCCCTTGGATCCTATCTGGGGCAGAATCTGGTCACCGAGTACTCGGCTCAAAGTCTCCCTATTCCTCTAGCTTGTTGGGCACCGGAAAATCCTCACTTGGGACAATCTTACGAAAAGAAACTTTCATGGGCCCTCCATATGTCCCAATTGTAATTCTCAGGAGGAAACGCTCCAACACCTCTTGGACTCTTGCACTCTTGCCAACCAACTGTGGGAGAAGGCTAGCTTCCGTTGTCAAAAAAGATGCAGAGTGTCCGAAGATATAATCAACTCCATTCGCCATTGGCACCAGAACCCATATAAAAGTGAACTACTCAACCAATTATGGAGAATGATTCCCGGCCTTCTCCTCTGGACAATATGGAAAGAAAGAAACAAGCGCATATTCAAAGATCAAAGCACTCCTTTAGAAATCACTTGGGGCAACTTTTGTCTCAATATTAAAGAGACCTTGGCGCTTCAATCTTGGAATTCGGAAGATTTTCCCACTCTTGCAAATGAGAAAGCCATCTGGGAAAATTGGAACATACAACTCCCACAAGGTACTCACAATCACAGACCTTAAAAAGGCAACAACATCAGAAAGCACTTATGGACCCCCCCCCCACAAAGCATACTTTCAAACTCAACTTTGATGGAGCTTCAAAGGGGAATCCCGGCAAAGCAGGATTTGGTGGCATATTTAGAGATCATGTTCGCCTCTCCTAATCTAGTTCAGAAACATTGGCTGGGACACGAACAACTCGGCTGAATTGGAGGGTCTCTGGCAAGGATTACTCCTTTCCTAGCATCATGGCTTCAAACCTCTAGAGATCGAAGGTGACTCCCTAATCCTCATCAACCTGGCCAATCAACTCCTTAATGGGGCACATGCGCATAAAATTGCCAACAGTTGGAGACTCGAAGCCAGATTGGATGCAATAGAACAATTGCTTCACACCAATTGTGCCATCATATTCAATCATGTTAAACGGGAAGGAAACAAGGACGCTGATCTACTTGCCAATTTGGGGGTGGAAAATGGGCACACTCTTCTCACTGGAGCTCTAAAAATAATTCAAAATCATGATCAAAATCAGGAGTGCAAAATACTGGTCCAAAGGAATGTAGCTCTCCCGGATGTGGGTGTATAGACGGGCATTAAATATGACGGGACAGGGGTGGGGTGAGGTGGGGCGACACCTACCTACCCAGGACAGGGCGGATAATTGGCTTTTGATCAATGGATCTCTGCATTTGAGAAGTGTAGGGTTCAATGGCATTGTATTAAGTGGTTCCGGATCTCATATCCTGTCCTCCACTCCGGTTCATGCCTCCGCATGCTCTAGCATGCTTAAGACTTCGACTCTCTTCAATGCAACAGTAATGGCGGGTGCTTCTCGATGCGTGAAAGGGGAAGATAAATTGAAGCTAGGCCATGGGCTATCTGTGGAACTGTTTTCGACGAACCACTCGCATTTCTATCTAACCTCTAGCCTCAGTTCTGGATTCTGTCTGTATGGTGTTGGCTCTGTCATCCCTACTGCCTCTCATTGCTTGAATGGGGAGGCTAATTTGGAGCTTCGCTTTGGTATTTTAGCAGAGCTACCTCCGTTAAACCTCTGGCATGTCACTCGAGGCCTCTGGCCTTTGTTTTGGCTTATGTTTGAATTGCTCTGGCCTTGTCATCGTTGTTGCTTGGCCTCGCTTTGCTCTCGCTGCTGTTGTCTCCCTATGCCTCGTCTGTACCATAGAATGTGGTGCCGTAGGGGCCGTCCTCTGCGCGCGCCTTCCAGCCCATCTTCCGATTCACCCTCCCTCCCCAGCGATTTCTACGCCGGCCACTACCCTCGCACCCGCAGTGGGAGAGGGCGTTTTCATGATTCCAGCCACTGTTTGGGCTCCCCTGCTCCCCATCCTCCTGCCACCATGCCTTCTCCCACGAATGGCTCCGTGCTTTTCTAATTCAACTGTTCTCTGAACCGCCCAAGGATAACTGCTCACATTACGGTGGTCTTCCATGAGGAAGCCTAGTTGGGGGAGCCAAGCTCTCATCCGGCGGGCCTCGGCTCTGACAATGCTCAGATTTCGAACCTCCAGATGGGGATTGGCAACGCGTCTATGCAAGCTCCGGATGCTCAAGCTCGCAGCGCTCATGATGTTGAGATGGCGCCGCTTGATCCTGGTCCTTCCGAATCCGAAGCTGCTCTTGCCAGGGATCTGCTTGCAACCGGTTGGTGCCGTATTGTTGAAGAGCCTCCATATGATTAGTTTGCTCACTGTTGTCCTGTTATCTTGCCCTACGGCCCATACAATTGGGCAAGTTTATGTTCAAACTGCTATGTTGAATTTTTGTTTATTTTTGGAACTCTGTAAACTCTGCAACATCAAGAAGATCATAATTTGCTCCCCTGCGTGGGTTTTGGTAATCTGTTCAAGACTGATTTCCCTGTCTTTGGGCAGTCTCCATATATGTTTATCTTGACAACTCTGCCTTTCACCAAGGCAGTAGTTTTGACTATGGTCACGATGTAATTCTACTCCCTTTGTTAATAGATTAATCTTATTTAGAAATATATATATATATATAATATAATATAATATATATATATATATCCATGAGAGATAAAGAAATTGTAGTAAATTGAACACTAATTTCTAAAGAAAATAACGACAATTTGAATAGTAAAATTTATTGTAACATAATTTATTCAATAAATATTGTGAAATCTATAAATAACACACTTATTGACTACATATTTATCTCTATGGAATGTAATTTAAATTTACTTTAAATAATACAAATTTTAACATTTTCCCATATAATTATGTGACTTTTTGTAGATATACTTGCATTAAAAACAATACTAAATAATTTAATTTACTTATTAAATTTACAACATAAAATTTATGCAAATCAAATAAATAATCACAAACCTAACAAAAATCCAAATTAAATATATTAAACAACTAAACAAGGATTTCTAAAAAATAATAATAATAAATATATATCTAAACCCCAAAATATTATTCAAAAAGTTCTTTGTCACTTTGTCCCTTGTAAAGTAAATTAAACAAGTTTGAGAAAGGGAGGAGACCTTAGTGAAATTCTTATCAACGCTTTTGATTATAATTGGCTTTTGGAAAATGTAAATTAGCCCATGCAATCAAGATAAAACAAGTCAGAGAGAGATCTAGGCAATCTAATTTGGTCACATCATCTAATGTTACCGACTTCAGTTTTCAAATCAAGATCTATCTTGGTGGGTCCCATATAGGAGACATGCAGTAACTAGAGCCATTATAACAATGTCCTGATCTGTCTTGGTGGGTCCCCCATGGAAAGCTTCAGGGATCTTTAGATTAGGGCCACTGCAAAGTGTCTTGACTTTAACACGTGTTGAGACGTAAGTGCATCATACCTGTGCCATTTGCACTCTATAAAGTTAGGATTGTTCCACAAGATATGCCTATCTCTAGATGAAAGTGACTGAAACAGTGACTTGACTTTAGCAGATAAGCTGTGACATAAATACTTAATTTTTTTTAAGTGAGGAGTGTGTCAAAGGATATTTTTGTGATAAAAGAATGTAAACAAACAATAAGTGTTAGAATATATTTTTATTATTTAAAAAAATTTTTGAAGGCATTTAATTATGTATTATTATTTATTTATTGATAAGTTTTTATTTATTTTATGGTAAAAATTAAGAGTATGGAAATCATGGATGGGTTCATTATCTTTTTTTCAAATATGTAGGAGTTGTAAATTGTTTTTTTGAGATGCATGTTGGTTATTTTTTATGTAAATCTTAAAAATATATATATAAATAATATTTTAACAGAATTTAGGTTTTTTAGGCCAATTATGATTAGCAAGGAGTTATTGAAAGTTTGAGTATTTGGGCAACTCATTTATGAGTGGCAAGAATCATAATGAATTTTAAGACCATTATACAATTATTTGTTTTAATTCTCAATTTTATTTTAAATTTTGTATATATATATATATATAGACACTAGAGTGTGAGCTAAGATACACATATGCATCAAGAGACCATCATGATGTTAAATAAAGGATTAAGTTATAAAAATTATATTGTATGTATTTTTTATGTGCATTTGTAGGATGATTGTTGTACTTGAGAGTGTTTTGGGATCAAAATGTGCTTCAACATGTCAAGATGGCAAGATGATGTATTTATGGTTATGTTTTTACATACACAATTGCAGCATAAAAGACAATTAGGTAAGAACACTTGTATCATATGTATAATACTAGATCTTTATCGATGTCTTCACTATTTCTTTGATTTTCCTACATTTAAAAGTTATCACGATTGTTAATTGTTGTTTTGACTTAATCCACATATTTGTGATGTGTAATAATTGGTCATGATCGTGATTTATGTTTTTCTTGTGTTTATATATGCTCATGCTAATTCCTGATTTAATTTTATATAAGGTTATAGCACCCACAACATCAATTCCCATATTATTGGACCAATTATAACCCAAAAACCATTGATGTCCCTAACAAATTTGGAATATATGATTTCATGGAAAAAATATAATTTATTTATGAGAAAAACAACATTGTAATTATGTTATGAAAAGAACATAATTACATTTTTCATTTTTTGTAGGAACTATAATGGATATGATTAAAAGATCAAAATCATGTAGGGAACACAATTCAACATAGAGATTAATTCATGATGGAGCCATCATGAAATCCGATACGTGGTTCTCACATGGTCTCCATGAATACAAATAACTTTGTAAGGTAACTCTTTTGAATACATCAAAAATCATTATAAAACTTCAATATAAAGTAACTCTTTCGAATAGATCAAAAATCATTATAGAACTTCAATTACCTCTCTGGTAATTGAGTCTTTCGTCGACGCCGCCTTCACCGCTCTCCCTCCTAGTGGCCACCAAGGCTGCCAACTAAAGCATTTTCTCTTCTTCATAGATTTCTTCATAGACAAGGAAGATGATGGAGTTAAAGGCGCGACTGACCCAAATTCCCAATAATGCACCAATAACCTCATAAATAACAAGATAAAGATCACTAGACATGGTGCTATGCAATGGCCAGAGTCTTCCTACGGAGAAAAAATGATGCACAACACA
Organism: Pinus taeda; assembly: GCA_000404065.3. Classification (NCBI taxonomy): domain Eukaryota; kingdom Viridiplantae; phylum Streptophyta; class Pinopsida; order Pinales; family Pinaceae; genus Pinus; species Pinus taeda. The sequence goes on from APFE030526285.1 coordinate 15,442, forward strand.
CCTGCAACAACACAATTTCCACAGCACGCTTCTAAGTGACTCTACCATAATTACATTTTTCCTTTGGCAAAATAACATTTTTAATATTCTTTTTCCAACTAATACAATTTCCTATTCATCAATACTTTAAAAGAAATATTCTTATTTATTGATTGTAGTCTCCCTACGTTGTTGTTCATATGAAAAAGTATCAAAAAATAAAGTCATTTTCAAAATAATTTCCAAAAGAATCCTCATTCAAAACATATTAGAAAAATAAAATTACATTTTCCTGTCCTAAACAACATTTTTAATATTATTTTTCCAAAAATCCCAATATAATTCATATTCCTCACATTTCGAAAGAAAGATTCTAAGTCTATTCATTAAAATCTCCTTGCATTAATTTTTATATGAAAATTGTCCAAAAAAATAGAAAACTTTCCAAAATAATTTCCAAGACCGACGTTTCTGGCTCAAATTCAAAGCTAGCCCCAAAATTGTCTAATGAAACAATAATAAGAATATTTTCTCATAAGTTATATATAAATGATATATATATATATATATAAATAAAGATATATATATATATATATTGTACGTTAGAATGCATTAGATTACTAATAATTTACAAATGGTACAATCATGTAAGATCCTCTATGGACCTTATCCAAATTAAACATTTTCAAAATCATAAAAACATGTCTAAACTGAAACTAGCATAGAGTTAGGCCTCGGGAAGACCATTTGCCCATGATTGAGAAACGAGATTGTCTCCCTGAGTGTCTTATAGCTAGATTTTAACATTGAAAACATAGTTAATATGCAAGAAAAGCAGAGGAAGTTGTAGATATCTTTCTTGATTACCAAGAGTGCTCCTGTACATGCTAGCAATTAGTTGAAGGGGTTGTCCCAACCTTCTTGCAACCATGATGGTCTTTCCCATTTGACTATCAGTCCTGTTTGCATCTTGTTGGGGTGTCTTTTCCCTTGACTTTTCAACAATGGTTGCTTGCTACTAGTGGCTCGCTCCTTCCCATCATTGTTCGAGAAACATGATTTTTCAGTGGTCCTCTCCTCCCTTTTTGTAAGATCTAACTTCTCAGGACTAAGAGGTTGGGTACCTTGAGAGAACGAGTTTGGGGGACTCAGAGAGGGACAACCCTTGTCTGAATACTTAGAAGGCACAGGAGGCAAGGGTGGTGGGGGGAATTATCTTCCCACTGGTCCAGCCAAGACATATAGTGTAGACCTTGCCCAAACAAGGTGGAAGTATAAGTCAATGATATGGTTCACTGCCACCCTTAGAATGTATTCATGGTCTCTTAGATGCCATCAAAGTAGATTTTGCAGCACCCAATGACCATTGCCTGCATTTCCTGGTTCTTCTTCTTCCATCTCAGTAATCATTTGTTTGATATGAAGCACAATGTCCTCATCAAATCCATTAGCTCCTAGACCTTGTCATGGAGGTTGAGGTTGTCAGCCTCTTCCTCTTCCTCCTCTCTTGGGTCGACCCTGCTCACGGACCATGAAAACTAGATGTAAGTTCCCTTTACTGTCGCATCTCAACTTCACGGCTCCCTCAACACTGCAAATTCAGTTGAAGGACCCTAGCAAAATTGACCTTGGTTTCTCTTTCCAATTTTGCATATATTGCAAATTATTTGTCGTCTAGTCACCCCACCTTGAGTAGGGAATGTGGTGGGTGGTAATGGAAAGTGGGATGTGTCGCCATCCTCATGTCATTAATGCTCTATAGTGACCTATCATGGAGGCCTTAGTTTTCTTCAATCTTGGCCTGTGCACTGGTATCTGGGGTCAAGTCACATATATCTTGAACAAGTTCACAACATCAAAGTAGAGGTGTGTGAAAAATATTTATCCTTTTGGCTCCTTAATATTTTATCAACCACGAGTGAGATATTGCCTAGTCTTTGATAGAGAATTAACATAATAATTCCTTTTTCTTAGACATGATTAAAAAAAATAGTATTTTTTTTTTTCTAGGTAAAGTTTATAAAAGAGAAGGTATTTACAAGGTGACCGAAGTCATTACAGTGCTCCAAGGCGAGCCATCTTTCCAAAAAACCAGCTTATACCTGAAACCACCCATAGAATCCCAAACATCCCAAGACCATGCTCTAAAACCACCCATGAAGGGACATGCTTCCCAAACAGAACCATGAAACCAATACATTAGAAGCCGAAAGAGACCCATAACCCAAAGAACTAAGGAACCGCCCAAGGATTACCAAGAACTGATAAAAAAACAGAGAGAACACCTTCAATAGCAACATGCTATTCGGCCGGACGTTCCTCCACAGTTCGACACCAGCCGAATTTCGGTTCATCCCCAGGAGGAGCGCTGAACTGAGCAGAAGGTCCAGGATCAGCAGGATGCATCTCCTCATCTCGAATGCCTCCATCTAGTTCCGCTTGAGCCGGTTGTGGCATCATTCCAATGCCAATCTGGAACGCAGGGGGAGGACCAACCGCGGCTCCCGAACCTCCCGTGTGACTGTCTGAGCCTTCCAATTGCGTGGTTTCGTAAAACACCACAAAAATGTGTGTCGTGACCCGCGGTTGGTGCAACGAACTATTGAACATGAAAATGGCCGACACAGTTGATGAAGGAGGCCCTGGAGGGGGATTGGAGGCGCAGCGCCTGCCTCGCCTGCTACGAGTGCTTGGATAGCGACCAGAAAACAACTCACTGGCGGCCGGCGAGTCCGAAGTGGAGTAATTGGGGGCTTGCCTAGGTTGTCCTCGGAGGCAACCCATTCTTTGCCGAAGACAAGCCATAATAGGAAGGGCCACAAACTGATAAACACCACCCAGCACACTCTTCTCCCCTGTCTTCCGCCCACCAGCGCCAAACAGAATGAAAGCAGGAATTCCGCCAACCTCGTAGCTATGAAGCCCAAAATCAACAGAGAAGGAGTATGAGTGAACGGGAGCGGAAAAGCCAATTCCCTCAATGTCCCCCTCCCCCCTTTCCTCAACACTGCACAAACCAGGATCAATACACCCACGACCTAAGATTGGGGGCGGTCTGCTCAGAGGCCACCTCCCCAGTCCCCACAGAGAACTTACAAAGACCAGACATAGCGCCTCTGCTGCAGGCTCGACATTGACAGCGTGAACCCAGCTTGCAACCTCCCCCAAATGAATTGTGCTTGCCATCCCCTGTCCCTCCTTATAATCTTCTGCCTCTTCTCGATTAAACCAATCCTTAACTACTGCATTCATGGATGTCGCCATCGTTTGCAGGTCGCTGCGTGCGAGAGCCGAGTCCTTAACAACACCTAACGTGAGAATGAAATGGCTTGCATGCCTAGCGTCCCTCCTCCGGATGGCATTAATAACCTCGTACAGGGAGGGCAGGTGTCGCGGCATCTCCCACCACCCCTGTCCCATCGCTCTAAACTCCTCCCTATTCACCCG
>APFE030526290.1:2906-30865 GCA_000404065.3 Pinus taeda
ACAAATCTTTCTTTAACGATCAAATCAAAAGAAGAATATTCGTTTCAATGCACTAAAAAATGAGACAACTAATTATTTCCACAAGAACTTCTCTTTTCATTCGAAAACTCAAATGCTACTAAGAACAAACTTTTTTCAAAAGAGACCTTTCATTTTTTGTTAAAAAACATGTAAAACTATAACTAAAGAAAATCTTTGATAAAACTATTGAATGAAGCAAACTTAAGATCTACAAACTAAGAAAACCTACTTGAAGTAAAAAGCTCACAAAAAGTATTTTTGAGGATTTCTTACTTGGTCACAAGCCAACCAAGGACTAATTTGTCCAGAATCACAAATAAGTCAAGAAAAACCAATTTTGTTTTCCTTTTTTAAAATGAAAATCCAAACTTTCAATCACAAGATTTTCGAAGATTTGTAAAGAGAAAACTCAAAGTGGATTTCTCAACAAGGGGAGATTTCATAAATGGTCAGACTCTCAAGAAGACTGGTAGACACTAAGGTGATCTGAAGTCCCTATAGCCTCTAAGCTCAAAGCCACTACACAACCAAATCGAAAAACAAACCGAACAAGCAAAACTCCTAGGAATTTCACCTAAAACCCTAATGCTAATGAAACTAAACCAAGGAAATATTTGAAGGAGTCACATGTAGGTATGGGCAGAGGATAACCACTAGAAAAACAAAATAAAACTAACTGAACGAGCAAAAGTCAAAATTTTCAAAAATTTAGCAGGGTACGCAGGTGCAGAGTGTACCCAGGTGTGGGTACGCTCTGTGCACAAAGTAAAAGTGCGTAGGGGTACGCACTGTGATACACGTGCAGATTGTGGACTTCGACCAAAGTAATGAAAAATAAAAAATAAAGCTAAATCCACTAAGTCTACCCAAATCCACACACAACAAGCCAAAAACAGAAACAAAAAGGAAAGTTTCTCAAGTCAAAGAAAAACAAGGAAAACAATCAAGTTCCGAGCGGAGTCGCCATTTTGTCACGTGGAATGAGTCGATCTTGTGGACAAGATAGACCTTCCTAGAATCTAATGAAGACCTAATGACAAACAAACCAACTAGACACTATCTTTCTCTAAATGTGCTTTATAAATAATGGCAAACAAATGTGTTCAAGGCCTACCTCATGTCCAACGCAAGTTTGGAGATGCCTTCGCTCCTTTGATCCGAGTAAATTCCTTTGTCGCAAACCTGCAAGCACAAACAAGGAAAATGATTAAATAGCACCTGAATATCAAATATTATAAAACATATTTAACGTGAAAGTCAAGGAGTCCATGAAACAAATAACATGAGATACTTGTTGAGAAAAATGAGCATGATTGTATTAATTCAAAAGGAGAAGAACCTTACAACCTTTGCCTTGACGCTCTACAAGCTCCTCCCAGGGTCCAACAAGAAGTCTCCTCTACTTTGAAAACTTCACTCATTCCCAATGAAGCGAAAAAGGTATGTAATCTCACCTCTTAAGCTCAAATAGGAAGTCTTGATTTCACTAGCATTTACCCTCAAAAGTTCAGCTTCTAACCCCTCCAGCCACTCACCCAATGCCTCAATTTATAGTGCAATGGAGATCAGTTGCTAGATCCTCCTTCAAAGGCATAGAGTCCTCCTTCAAAGGGATAGCTCCTCTCAACAAGGGATTAGATCCTCCTCTCATGGGATGCATGAACCACTTGGAGCGAACAATCCACATAACAAATGCTTCTAGAAAACTCTAGAATTAACCGAAGATGAGTTTTTTAAGATAAAGATTGCACCTTTTGACTTTTACAGGGTACGCACCCTCCCCTTTACATACAGAGCGTATAAGTACGCAGATATCCTGAACAGAAGGTGCGGGCCCGCAGGAAAAAGTGAGAGAAAGTGCGGAACCAGAGTTACATTGCTTTTTTGATGTCTTTCTATAATTTCTAAAGCTTTTTTTGAAGAGCTAAGGTTTGAGACTTGCTTAGGAAGCTAGTATAGGTGGTGATAGACCTACACCGACTGCAAATAATCCAGGTGACGATATTTTTGTGTAACAGTGAGATCCTCCTCCATAGGGTCTTATGTCCATGTCATTTCTATCGTATTTCCTAGATAAGAACCACTCTAATTAGCCAAGAAATTAACAACTCCATTCCCCTCATGTCTAACGTGAGAGATAATAAGGTAATCAAATCTGGAAAGGGTTTCTCCAACCTCCTACACTAAATGAGATACGAACCAAAAATGACTGAGTTTTCCTCAATGGGGGCCCTAAACTAGCTTCTTAATTATGTCCACTACCAATCATGAATCCCCTTCTCTAACCAGCCTTTTGAACCCTATTTTATGGGTAAATACGAGGTGATGTTTAACTGTAGTGAATCCTACCTCAATTTTAGTGACATACCCATAGTGTGATGAAAACATCAGTTTGTCTCTCATTTTATCATCCCAAAATATGCCACCAAAACCAACATTTCTCAGATTTCCTTTCAAATCCCTGTCAAACCTTAGTTATTAAATTATTGTTAAGGGCTCATGAAATGGAGTGTTTATGATGAGGGGTGATTCAAAATTTTCGATTTGTTTGGAGAAATCATCCTTGTTGAAAAATTCAATAGGTGTAGGACTCTTGCTTTCTCTTTGGATAATTTTCAGTCGTCCGAGTTCCATTTCTGTGATAGGATAGTCTCTCTTATATTCTATGTGATCCCTTCCCATATAATCTCCCGGGAGTTTTTGCTATCTTTAAAAATTCTATTTTTCTATCCTTGTATATAGCCAATACTACAGACGTTAGTGCTAAATTCCATGCTTTATTTATTACTAGGATCGACAAGATCCATTTCCACCATTGGATTATAGTTTCTTTGATGATTAGGTGATATCTATCTAAATGGACAAAGAATATTCTTAATCTAGTTCCATTTTTGAATTGCAAAGGGGCAGGTGTTAAATAGATGTTCCATATTTTCATTGTGTCAGCCATTAAAATTGCACTAGGAGGGGCCTTTCTAGCCCCATTTATGAAGCTAGTCCCATGACAGGATTCCCTGTGACAAAGAAACCATAGGAACTATACAATTTTGGGCTAGGATCATCTAGATATTTTTCCATAGAGGGCACTGGTGATTTTAGTGTTCCTACACTCTAAGATTATGAGCCTTATTAATTCTAATGGTGCCTTTCATCATGTATCCCATCATAGTATGTATTCCCCCTCATGGTACATTATTTTCCTTGATCCGAGTTCCTAATCCATAATCTTACATTGTACTAAAGGTGGGGGTTGTGGGAAATTCCCTAACTCCTTCCATTTATGCCATCTTGCACTTTGGGGGTTGGTTTTAGGGAACTAATCCATCATATAGTAATTCCTACCAGTTGTATATAAGAAAATCTCTCGAATATCTTGTGAGTTGAATATTTTTTTCTCTTTTCTACCATGGGTTATGTCAGAAGAAGGTTGTGCAAGAATTTCTAATTTCTCTAAAGAAGTTTTGATTAACTGTGTCCTTCTTCTTTACTGCCAATTTTTATATGGTTGATACTTTTGGAGGATCCCTATATCTAAAGATACATTCAAGTTGAATTGGCGTACCATATTTACAGGTCCATATTATTTTCCATAAGTCTGCTCCACTTTTTATCCATCTCCACCATAGCTTAGCTCCCATGAATTTGTTTACTATGTAAGGGTGTCTGAGACGTAGGCCACCATCTAGTTTAGGGACGGTTAACATGTTCCAAGAAACCATGGACTATTTCCTAACTTTCTCTTCCCCTTTCCATAAAACTTTCCGGAAAATAGCAATTGTGGTAGAAGATGAGGTTTTAGGGGCTACTAGATTGGGATAGATTGAAGTTCAAATTTTAGTTGCATAGTTCTACCTGCTAGGTTGAGAGCATGAGATTCCCATCCACTCAAGTTCACTTGGATTTCAACAAGTAGGTCTTACCACTAGGACAATTTTAGGGAATTGGATGCTAGAGGCATACCCAAATATGTCGTAGGCATTGTTCCTATGCAAAACCCCATCATTTGGGCAATAAAATCCTGAGTAGTTATATGGGTATTAAAAAAGAATTTTTTTTATTTCTCATTGTTAATTAGCATGCATGAGACAATCATAAACTCCTAGAGAATTTCCTTGACCTTCCAAGCTTCCCTTAAAGAAACATGGTACAAGAGAATGTTGTCATCCACAAATTGCTGATGGATGATAGGTAGATAAGAGCCCCAAGTCCTAAGAGCCTTCAAGTGAGAGGAGCATAACACTTCTTTCAAGAATCTTCTCAATCCCTCGATATCTTGAATGACAAGGAATGGAGAGACTAGGTCCCCTTGATGAAGGCCCTTAGAAGGATTAAAAGGTTCTAGACGTGGACTCATTGAGCATAATGGAAGACTCTAGTGTTGAAACGAGATATACGATCCGTTTTACCCATCAATGCTCAAATCCAAATTAAAACCCTGACCAAGTAGGACCTACTCAGAAAACCATAATCCTTGGAAAAATAAAGCTTGATCATCATACCATGAGATTGGAGATGTTTTAGGTAGTTAACAATTTTTTGAGAGGTGATGATATCATCTAGTATTTTGTTAGCTTCCACAAATATTGATTGCTTCGGAGGAATCAAGGTTGACAGGAGAGGTTTTACACATTTGACAATGAGAGGAGAGGTGACTTTATATATAAAATTACATAAAAAAAAATAATATACATCTCTGAGGGTCTTCTGATTTATCTGATGTAGGAATTAAAGAAATGAATGCATAATTTAGACTCAGACATGCGTTCTAATTTCCTTGCGATTCCTCCACCACTTCAAGGATATCCTTACCAATAAATTTCCATGTGGCTTGGTAGAATTCCACCATAAGAATCTGGTCCTGGAGATTTATTCCTCGCCATTCCTTTGACAACCTAGTCTACTTCTATTGACACCATAGCACACATGAGGCCCATGTTCTGCTTCAGGAAGAATAGCCTAGAGATGTGTCATATGACTCTTGCAATGGAATTCACTATATCCTCGTCAAGTTGCAAAAGAAGGTTCTTAAACTGATTGACCGCCATCTCGTCCATCTCTTCATGTTGTACGAGTGGATTCCTTGCCTCGTTTTTGAATGATAATATATAGTTATGTTGTCTATGTTGGAACATTTCTTTATGGAAAACCCTTGTATTGCACTCCCCCTCATGCATCCATATGATATGGGATTTCTATTTCCATAGGATTTCTTCTTTCTGCCTTATTTCTTCTAGCTCATTCAATAGTTGGCCTTCAGTCTCTACCGTAATTTGTAATATATCTTTTGATATGATTCCTTGTTTCATGTCGTTCATGCTTTCTTCTAGTTTCTTTTATTCTTTCTCAATTTTCCCAAATTATTCCTTGTTCCATTTCTCAATCTATATTTTTAGATTTTTAGCTTGTGTTGAATGTTTTGCATGTGGTTTCACCCCTGCACTTCACTTCCATTCCACTAGCCCTCCACTTTTTGCATAAATAGTCGGTCCCATAACTAGTATTTTTCAAAGTGAAAAGTTCATTTTGTTGGGCCTACATTTAGTCTATCTCTATCGTGATCATCGAGTGATTTGGTCATATGCCTCGAAAGATAGAGGATTCTAAAAGGATGTCATGAATTATGACTTATTCACATATTAGGAATCTATGGAGTATTGATGCTACCCATTTCCCTCCTCCCATCCTATTCTTCTAGGTAAACATGCCATTGATTGTGGGTATATCCACTAGATGAAATTCCTTTATTATGTCCGTGAACATACCCATATATGCATCCATCCTTCATATTCCACCCTTATTTTCCTTAAGTGATGTGACAAGGTTGAAATCCCCTCCTAGAATCCATAAATCCTCGTCCTATAATCTTTTTATTCTTCCTAAATTTTCATGGAAAACCCATTTCTCTCTTGGAATGTGAAGCCCATAAACCCCTGTTAGCATAGCCTAATCACTAGATCCAATATGCTGGAAATTATGTGATAATATCCTTGGAAAGTTCACACATTCATAAAATATCACCTACATTGGGTTCCAAAGGATAGCTAGGCCACCCACACTCCCACTAGAGTCCTTTACAACCCCTTCATGTTGCAGTTTCATACTTTTTAAAGTTTCGTTTAGTGTACTTTTTGATATTTTTGTCTCTTGAATTATCATTATACTGATATCTTCGTTGTGAATCCTATATTTTAAGTACCTTCGCTTTGCCATACTATTGAAGCCTTAAACATTCCAAGATGTAATAATCATTGTGAAGGTTTGATGAGGTGGTGGAAAAACATTGATACCATTACCATGTTAGGTAAACTTGACTCGTGATAGAGTCAAAGGAGGTTAAACAGTGATGGTTTTGGTGCACATGGTATTGTGCACCCATGGTATTCTTCCCATGGTATTATATGTAATGGAGCTTATAAAATGCTCGAAGAACTTCATTGTAATGCAAAGGCCTCGAGGTGACCAGTGAAGGCTCACTTGGCCGGATTGACCAGGGTTTTGGCCAAGGATAATGAAATTTCATTATGATCGGGTTTGGTTTTTCCCCAGATTTGGAGTTTTCCCAAATAAACATGCGTGTTTATGTGTTTATGGTTGTTGCTGGTTATTTTTATATTTGTTTCTCTACATACCACTCCTCCAGAATAAACCAACATATGTCCCGCAATCTTTATAGATATTGTAAGCTTTTGCAACGTCATGTCTTGTCACCTTTCCCTCCTATGGTTAGTTTCTTTCCCAATCCTAGTTTTCAACCAAGACGATCCAACGGATCTGAAGCTAGGGGTCCTTCTTGGTTTTAAAACACTAGAAGGCTTCCGGATATAGTTGTTTCTATTCTTCAAGAATGAATCTCTTATCCAAATGATTCCATTCATTGAGTAACCTTCTCCTCACATGTTTCTTTCTAGTCAATTCTTCTTTCATTCCATCTATTTCCATATTTTCTTGCTCCTTTTGCATTGTTGGGGATTCTTTCTCTCGGGTTTCCTCTTAGGCTTTCCCTTTAGGCTGATGTCCACCTTTCGAATATTTCGGAGATTTGTTGAGGTTTATGGAGACCGTGGATTCATTAACACTTTCCTCTTCCTCCTCTGCGAAGATCTTGAACCAAACTTATCTCAATCGATCCTTTCTTTTCCTATTGTTGATTCGAAGTTTCTGTGGTTTTAGTGTTCCTTTCCTTATTTTGGACCTCTTGAAATCCTTCCTTTTTATCCTTCCTTTTCCCATTTTCTTTATCTTCTATTTAATCAATAATTTCACTTTGCTTTAGCGGGAATTATTAGTACACGTTTCCATACTCATGTCATTGTCTACATCCAAAGGGAATATTTTCATAATCCACTGTTTTTGGCCATTCCTCGTTTTGATATTCTACCTCTATAAACTCTCACAATGGTTTTTTTATATTTGTGTATACACATATTTGTACGTATGAGATGTATCTTCCTCTCTTAGTTAAATCTGCCACTTTCACAAATCTCCCTCTTGAGTTTCCTATACTTTCCAGTATCTATGAATCCTAAAAATCCACTAGGAGTCCAAATAATCTCACCAACATTAGGGCCACCATGAACTTCTCCTCATCGGGGCTGTAGCATTCCTCCAAATGACGCATAAAGAGTCTGGCATTGTAATAGAATGATGGGAGGTTCTCAAATCTTCATTCCCTTGTCTTCGAGGCTAGTCAATATTACAGGCAAAAATCCTCTAGCCCCCAACTTTTGATCTATCTATCCTTTCAACAACCATTTTTGTTGTATCCATTTCATTAGTTCCTTCTGTGAAGGCCATACCCCAATGAACTAGTAGATTAGGCAGTGGCCTTTCATATACTTCTCGTATGTTTCTAGTTTGTTATTTGGAGATTGTTATTTGGGATTACAGTAGGTGGCCTTTCATATACTTCTAGTATATTTCTAGTTTGTTATTTGGGATTACAGTCTAGGTTTCATCATTTCTATATGCATGCATTCTCCTATGAATGTGTTCTTCCATTGAGCCACTAGTAATAACATTCCATTTCCCCCATCAGTTCTATCATTTCTCAATATTTTTGCACCTTTCATGCTTTTTTAACATGTTGTAACATTTTTTTAAGAGGGGACATCCCCTCTTCCCCCCACCTGAGTGCTCATCCTTGTCATCAAGGCTGGCATTGGCTCAACCAAAATCAAAGGGTACTAGGAATGGTTGCACTGTTTGTAGAAACACTAGGTGTGCATATAAAAACAAACAAAGCTAAGCCTGCAATATATTGATTAAGTGAGTTCTCCATTGTTATTTTATATAAATGTATAGGTGGTCAAAATATTATTAGTACTAGAAGTGGATGCACATGGCACCTTTTTTATGAAACAAATTAATATTTTTGAAGAATTTGAGTTCAAAATTTGATTCACTGTAGTCATTTCTAATTAATGTTTCAAATCTAGAACAAGACCCATCATCAAAATAAAATGATTGAAAAAAAAGAAGAATGAATAGTTATAAATATAAATAATAGAGGAATAATAAAAAAAGAAAAATAGACAATTGAGTAAAGGACTCTAAAATAAAAAAGTCTACAAAACCTAAGAACATAAAATAGAAATTTAATTATTAATATTAATATTTAATTAGAGAGAATATTATTATTAATGTATTTAATTAGTAAAAATAAAATATTAATTTATTTAATAAAGTGGTTATTAATAAATTAATGTATTAATACATTAATATAAAGCATTAATATATTAATATTAATGTAATGTATTTATAAGATTAAATAATTATGTTTATTGACTAGTCAAAAATTAGTATTAATATATGGTTAGACTAATTAAAATTGATGTATATAATATTAATATATTAATAATAATATATTATTTTAGCATATTACTAATGAATCAATACTTGATTAATATAATAAATTATTAATATATGTCAATGTACTAATCTAGTAGTATAATAATACAAAAGCTTTAATTCATCTCACTCTCTTTATTCCATTGCAAATTAGAGCTTGAATTAATCAATTGAATGCTCTAAGGTATCTTCTAGATCGAAGTCCATGTTTCATGCTAGAAAAAAGTAGGTATTATATTATCTCCTTGTAGAAGCTTTGAGGAAACCTGTGTTAGCCATATTTTTTCTTATTTTTATCCTTAATTTTTTGAGAAAACAAAAATCATGTTAAGTCTCCCTTGAGTGCAAGGTAATGATATTGTTTAATGATATTTGTTTGTAAGATTATGTGGTGTTTATTTCTGAGAAGATTTATAAATATAAAGAAATGTATATTTATAAATTTGTGTTGCACATTATAAACATTTATTAAAGATGAACACTTTGGTTCAAATTTCAAATTCAAATTGTTCAAATTATGAACTTACAAACTTTATTAAATTTTATCTAAGATGAAGAGAATTGTGTGAAAAGCACATCATACCTTTGAAAGGAAGGCCAGAAGGAAGCTCACTGAGCATGCCCCACAAATAGTTTAGTCATTCAATAATAATTGATATTAACTACCACTTTGTCTCTCATGTCTACTACATTTTATAATAGAATATATTATTTTATCCATAGAAGAGACCTTCATCACTTATATGATTTGAATGCTAAATTTCATCTTTTCATTGGTATGATTTGATTATCTATTATTCTAATAGTTTTCACTTTGAGGCTTTTTATATATATGATGAATTAATTATTTTTTCTATTTGAATATTACATTTTATATATTTCAAAGTTTAAACATGAGTTAGGTAACAATGTTAACAATCTGATATTAAATATAATTCAATTTATTTTTTTCCTTTGCTATTTAGTTAATATTATATTAATTTTAAATTTAATGTCTTAATTTTATTGGATTTTACATATTTTTAATGCTATAATATTCAAATATACAATATGTTTTGTTTGAAATCAAATTAATGTGACATATTATTAAAATAAATTTATTTTTGTCCTCTTTAAAAATAGGTTTAAGGTTTTATAAAAATTTAGTTGTAAATTTAAAAAAAACTCTTTATAAACTTATAATATTATAATTGTTAATTTCAAATATTATCTCATTTATATATTACATTTGAATTTAAAATTCAAATTTTAATGACCATTTTATATCAATTTCAATTATGTTATTTTTTTCTATTATTATATCATTTTTGTACATCAATGTTATATAATAGTTTGTTCATGCACTTCATGAACTCATTTACATATTACCTCCTTTAATGTGATTCACATTTTACAATGGACATTAGGTACTAATACAATTTATTCATAAATTTCAAAAGGACATGTTATGTTTATTCATTGTCTCTTATATATTATCCATATATCCTTCTTTTATATATATATATATATATTTGACTATACTTCATTTAGTTGTATATGCCAAACAAAAAATAAATATTATAATATGACATTGCCACATTGCAAAACTAGCTGCATAAATTGTGAGTTTGAAACAAATGACATAAAAGTGTTTTGAAAAAAAAGGACATTGCAATAAGAAACGTATCCTCAAATTTCAATGAAAAACTAATGTTACTTTGTGATAAACAATTTATCACAAAAAAATGACATTAGAAAACTAAGAGTGAAATTTCATAGTCTAAAAAAAATTACACAAATATGTTGTTAAAAAGGGTATCACAATTTGTTTAAATGCATCCAATGTTACATTACTAAAAAATTCCTATTGTTGCAATATGTATAACAAACATGAATTGAAAACACAATAGGAACATTATATGAATTTGAATTAATTGAGCAATGTTTATTGCCAAACCAAAAATTGTTTAACAATTATCAATAGGAACACTATATGAATTTGAATTAATTGAACAATGTTTATTGCCAAACCAAAAATTGTTTAACAATTATCTATTAGAATCAGGATTACCCTTACACCAAAAATCCACAGGTGTTAGTAAACATACCCATCAATCGAGTTGTTAGTAAACATACCCATCAATAGAGTTAAGGCATCCTCCATAGGTAGTTAAGCACATGTCACAAAACACAAAGAGATACCCCTATTTTAAAATGCCCAAAAAGAATCACAATTTTTGGTTGTGATACCACTTCATGGAATCACCATTTTCATTACAACAAAAACACTAAATTGTTAGTAAATGGACACATAGCTGAATTAATAGATCCTGTAGATGCTATAAGGAGGGGTCACAAAACACAAAACACACACTGAATGCTTGATTACCCAATGCCCAATATTATCACCATTGAAATGGATTTAGAAAATTTTCTAGAAAATACAAAAAAAAATGATAGAAAACTCCATAGAATTAACAAAAATGTAAATGGAAAACACCTATCCCCATCAAAATGTGAAAGCCAAGAAATAAAAAATAAAGTAGGAAGCAAAACATCAATGATGTTATGTTATACACTCAAAAAACAACATCTATATTGATAACCATGGTCATTCACAATCTAGTAGGGTCAGCAAAAATTGTTCGCATGCTGAGCCATACTTAACCATGACAAATAATGTGTGGTTTGCCAAAGCATGTGTGGTTGGCATTGTGAGCCATACAATGTAACCTTTGTTCAAGCAAGATTAACTTTTTTTTCATAATCGATCATTATGAAACATGATTTGTGATGCTTGCAAAAGGTACACCATAATGAGTAATAATTACCTATAGTTAAACAATTACAACCATGCCCAACCACTTGCCCATATTTAACCAACGGTAACCAAGGTAAACTATGGGGAAAGTCAAAGTATGGCCAACCACGTTCATCATGGGCAACAATAGTGAACCATATGAAACATGGTAACAATAGTAAACCATATGAAACATGGTGAACTATACCAAATTTTAATTTATCATAAGAAATTTTAGTTTAATTTATACAACCATGGTCACCATAGTTGATTCCTCACCAACATTCACCCTCCCAATGGTAAAACTAAAATATTTAGATATAACAAACCACTTACCATCATCTATTCATTCTACCAACAATTATGAGTGACCAACTAGCACAACCACATTAATAAAATATTTAAAAAATATCAATCTACATCACCAATAACATTAAATTGGAAAATAATATAAATCAACATATTCCAATCACTTACTCAATATAATTTTATTTTTCTACTGATAAAAGATAGTCGCCATTATCAAATTACATATTATCAAATTACCTAATCCTTTAAAATGTATGGATGCTTATGAATTTGTGTGTCCACCCAGTAGCCTTTACTTGTCCCATCTCATAGCCTTTTTACCAACCATTACATAAACGACTTAAATGTTTGAAACTGGTTGAAACAACATATGAATGAGCTGATTATCCAAGTGTCAACCATATAATCACAACTTTTAGTAGACCGAAATTTTCTTGAAATATGTTTTTTTGGCTATAATAAAAAGGTATAATTTTTTAACATTTCAAAATTAAACTTTAGATTTGGCTAATAAAAAAGAAGCCGATCATAATTATAAAATGGGACTTTCGGAAAGAACTAATTAAGGTAACTAAGAGGCTTTGAGGGCAAACTAAAAGACCGCCATTTTCCTGGTCGGCCTGCGAAAATAATACAATGTAGATTAGCAATAAATATATAAAGCATTAAGGATCAATATCGTAGGTCGTTGGGGAAGTCTTGTATCGCTGTCTGATCCTTTTGACCATATAAAAGCCAAGTTCTCATTCAACGTTTCTTTCGAAAAACTAAGAGATGGAGGAATCACCAAATGGAATCGATTCTAAAATCTTAGATATTATTTATGGTTACATAGGTAACGCGGTGAATAGAGGCACCTTGTGGGACAGATATGTACCTTCCACATTAACAAGTGGAACCGATGCCCTTTCACATGAAGGAGGGGCATCCCCCCAAAATGAAGGGGCAGATCCGCGGCACTTGATCTCTAGCGTAGTGTTCAGATGGATTGAAAAACACGGCCGAAATGTGTGGGAAATGCAGAATATTTGGGATAATGTGTCTGTACGTCAATTAGATGACATTGGACAGAAACCCAACTATGAATATCGTCCTGTGAGTGACAGTGGCCAAAAGAATATCGAGGCTACAATGACTGAAAACGTGAATATTGTTTTGCTGCGAACTATATTTGATTGGAGTCAGCAAGAGGGAAATGTGTGGAGCCAGCAAGTTGTATGGAATGGCAGTTTTGCAAATTGTCATCGCATACAGCAACTCATGGAAGACAATAGCAATTCCATAGAATTGAGAATTGAAGGTTTTGATCTTCATCCTCATTTTCGAGAGCGATACTTTACTCTCCATTAGAGTTATCCGTTAGCCGCCGCTGTTGCTTCTTTTGACTGTTTAAAAACCGTTACCGTTCCAGCCCAATCGATTGCTATAGATGATGGTGAGGGCGACATATTGATATGCGCCATTTGTCATGACACGTTGTACACCGGAACTGAAACAAAACAGTTGCCTTGTAACCTTCTTTGTCATGATATGTTCACCGGAACTGAAACAAAACAGTTGCCTTGTAACCATCTTTTTCATCGGGACTGCATTTTGAACTGGTTTTTCACTAAACTTGAATGCCCTATCTGTAGGAAAAATATTCCGGAATCCTTGGGCAATCAACCCTAGGAATCTAGCAAGTTCGTGTAAATATGGGCTTTCAACCCTAGGGCAATCCTTGGTAATGCACTGCCCAAAATTGCCACTATCTGTGTGGTTCATTACGTTGATTGTTTTTTCCATTTAGCATTTTTATATTGAAAATTACATAAGCAAAGTATTGTTTACTGAGTAGATGTATATAAATGGATAAAATAAAGGGACAAAATATGCAGGTTAATTATAAATTTAATATTTTAATATTCACTTTGATATGAAATAAATATTTTTATTTTATTGATAGGTATTTTTTTTTAAGAGATGATAGGTATTTTATTTTAGAGATGATTATGTAAAATAATTTTAAAAATGATGGAAAAACTCTTTTATTTTATTGACAAGCATTTTCTATCAATATTAACATAAAATTAAAAAATATTTATATTCAATATTAAGATAAATAAAAATATTGTATATCAATATTAAGATAAATATTTTAATATCAATTTCTTATATAAAACAACTAAATATAACAGAAATAAATAGATTAACTTGAATAACTTAGAATATATTTTAACAAGGCTTTCTGTTGAGATACTTCATCCTATAAAGGTTACCAATTTGAAACATTGTGGGTAAAAATATAGTCATGCTATGGAGTAAGGTAAGTGTTAGTTATTTTGACACTTTAGATGCCCTTAGTTGTGGCTACTTCAAGTCATAGGTTAGGTTCTCTAGTCATCTTGTCACTCTCAAAGCCTAGCAAACAAAATATATCTAAGTATATATAAAGAAATTATGCTTAAAAACTTTTATTTGTATTTTTGGTAAATATAATAAAATAGTGGAAATTTCTTCCTTGCTTAACATGGAGTTGATATGTATATTATATATATATATTATATATATATATATATATTAAATTGAATTTTATTAAAATTAAAAAATAAAATAAAATGATTTTAGTGGTAGATATTAAAAAAATTGTTATTATTTATATGTTTTTAAATAATATTTATTCCTATTGTATGCTAAAAGGAACTTTACTCTTTTTGATTAAAAAAAAACTTAAATACATGACTTTAATTCTAAATAAAAATAATTGTGATCACTTTTTTGATTTCTGATTCATGAATTCCACATAACAAGTTGCAAGAGTGCATTTCTTTCTACCTGAGCAATTTCATTATATTATATATAAATATATATATTATATATATCATATATATAGAGCAAAGTTAATAGGAACCTCTAATGGAGCTATAAAACTCCTAGTTTGATGTTTTAGGTGAAGTAAGCGTGTGGTTTATGAAATGTAATAAAATGATAGTTAAAATAGTAAGTTAAGGGTTCTGAATTTTGGAGAGAAAAAGAAAACTACTTTCTTTATCATATTTTTGGCTTATCTCTTTATAAGTTTACTAGAATTTTATGTGTAGATAATTATTGGATGTAAAATTAAGTTATAATGGTAATTGGTGTTTTTCTAAACCACAATGACAAGCCCATTACCTATATCAGTGGAAAACTAAATGAGATGAAGAGAAAATTGCGGGCTTCTATATATAATAAGTTAATCTTCTAAGGTATAAGCCTAAACCTACTTACCTCGAAGAATCCTAGACCTCCTAAACCACAAATTGTTTTCCTTGATCCTCTTAAAACCTATGTCGCTCAGCTTGAGACCATGGTATCCCTTTTCACACCACTTGCGACTTCCCAGTGACTCGACCTTGCAACTTTCGACCATGCTTCCCCCAACGACTTGCACCCTCTCAGGGTACTACCCGATCAATCCGACGTGCAACTTTAAGAACCCTATCAATCTTTCAGCCGACGTGCAACTTTAAGAACGCTATCAATCTTTCACGTGTACAAAAAGTCTTTTAGTCACATTTCTATCCTTGCAAACTTGAGACCTACCTCCGCTACGATTGTCCTACCACCTGCTGAAACTCTTTTTATTTTATAGTTTTTCTTTGTTTTCATTTTGTCTCTCTCATATTGGGATAGTATCTTCGACATGCTAGGTGACATGGACCTTGAGTTAATATCCTTCTCTTCCTTCAAATACGAAATGGCTCCCCCAACCAATAAGGCTGCTTGAGGAGGCTCAAGAAGCTGGTTGTGGCAGGCAGACCAAGACAAAGAGGCACCCATCTTCGAAGACACATCTTGCAACATCAATAAAACCGTGAGGCTCTCCTAATATAACATATATGAGGAGTTTTTGAAATTAGACATTTTAGAAACCCATGATGATTTTCCAGTATACATAAATGTGAAAAGGTCAAGGTTACACAAGGTAGTTGTGCATCCATGAGTATTGCCATGCACAAAAACTATTGAATGGATCTTGCAAAGTATAGATAAGGATTCATGGATGATCAGGGATCATGTTGGGGCAACCCTAGCCACTATCTCCCCTGCAGACATCCATGCCTACTACAGACTCCCTCAGAAAGAGGAGGTTTTAATACCAAGTGGCTCTATGAGTTCATGACCCTAGTGAAGGACATCCTAAGGGAATGGTGGCAAGACACGTCAAAGTTCGATGTCACAACAAATCAGGAATACAAGACAATGGGATTGTGCAAGGTATATTATTTAATTGTTGCAATGGTAGACTACGACATTTTTTATGACACCTTAGTCCGTGTCATGTATGTTGTTGCCACTAGAGGAACTATTTTAAATTCTGCAAACATCCTGTCATCAGACTCATTAGCAACTCACCCTATGCATTGCCATTACAACAATATATTATTTCCCCATTCATCTAGGCAATTCATATTCTATGAATGATTGGGTTTATTTTTAGTAAATTAGTAAGTTAACTAAGAGATTTGTGAGTTAAAAATTGTTATAACTAATCAGCTAAACTGATACTGACTCTACTAATGACAAGAGCTGGGATAACTAAGTTTAGCTAACAATAAATCCACTATACTTGTAAATTTTAGAAATAAACCGTTTCATATCTCTACTTCTAGCCTACAAACTAGAATTTACCAATTTAACTAGGAGACAAAGACATGTCATTCCAACTAACTACAATCCAAGTTGTGCTACTAATGTGGAAAATCAAATTTCTTTATGTGACTAAGTAACAAGTCATATGAAGCCTTTTGTTGCTACAGTTCTAACAACATTCCAAATATTTTATATATCTTTGGCTCTAAACAATCCTAACCTCAATTGTTCATTGTTTTTCTTTTTTCTTTGTAAGGTTTATGGTACCTTTCTATCAATTTTTGAAAATAAAGAAGGTTACATCCATAGCTCTATGAGTTACTTAGCATAAACTACCTAGTGGGAAACCAAGAATATTGGGCACCTAACTACAAAATATGCCATCCATAAGAAAAAGATAACAAGTTTATCCAACCATGTTATATATACTTGAGAGTATTGATACTTCCTATTCTCTAAATAACTATAAACATAACTGATAATAAGTCTAAAACTGTAGAACCAAAGCATTAAAAATGAAAACCATGGGTGTAGTGTCACTATTCAACATTAGGAGTATCGAACAAGGAATATGTGAGTGAGGTGTGTAAGGCATGTACTACTCAATTTGGCTCAATCAACTACTTTGTTGCTGCAGCTAGAAATGAAATCTTTGTAGTTCTTTGGTGAAATCATAATTGGTCGATTGCACACAAAGGGTTGCATACATGTAAGAAGAAAATATTCTAGATATTGCATTAGAATTCTCTTCATCATCCATATTAGGAAAATTTTCTCCTTGTACTAAATTAATCTTCCATGAGTATGGCCTATGTCTAGGTCCACTTCTTTCCACTCATCCATGTGCAAGTCGAAATATTCCACAATTTGTTGGATTTCTTCATTGTACTCTGTGATCATTTTCCTAATTGGGTTGGAGCTCTTAGGATGGTAATCATGGGCTACTTCATCAATTATATGTAAGATTGGCATGTGCCCTCATTCCACCCTAGCCGCAACTGGGCTGGCTTCCCGATGCCAAATTTTCCTTTCTCCGCCTCCCCCGACCTTAGCTTCCACCTCCATTGTTCTTTGTTCCCTTAGCTTGAGCCATGTTGTTGTCACTTTCTGTCAAGTTATTTTATTTTTCCTACATTTTCAACTTTCCTGCAGCATAGTGCCATAGGTTGGATGCTCGATGTTTCATGAGTTCATGCTCCCAATGTATACTTTCTTCAAATTCAAGAGACACTAGCCGAGTAAGAAACCCACTCCGTTGTTTGCACGTAATTGTATCCCAACATAAGTTTCTAATGCCACCATTTTTACATGCCTTCCTCTGCCTAGTGCAGAGCTTAAACGAATTTTCCATGGCTACTATCACTAATCCAACCATAGTATAGAAATGAATTCAAGCAATAATTGATTTCATCTACTAGACATAATTACAAGAATTTAAATGGATTTAAAAGGATCAATATCGTAGGTCGTCGGGGAAGTCTTGTATCGCTGTCTGATCTCTTTCTCATTCAACGTATCTTTCGAAAAACTAAGAGATGGAGGAATCACCAAATGGAATCGATTCTGAAATCTTAGATATTATTTATGGTTACATAGGTAACACGGTGAATAGAGGCACCCTGTGGGACAGATATGTACCTTCCACATTAACAAGTGGAACCGATGCCCTTTCACATGAAGGAGGGGCATCCACCCAAAATGAAGGGGCAGATCCGCGGCACTTGATCTCTAGCGTAGTGTTCAGATGGATTGAAAAACACGGCCGAAATGTGTGGGAAATGCAGAATATTTGGACACAAACCCAACTATGAATATCGTCCTGTGAGTCCTGTGAGTGACAGTGGCCAAAAGAATATCGAGGCTACAATGACTGAAAACGTGAATATTGTTTTACTGCGAACTATCTTTGATTGGAGTCGGCAAGAGGGAAATGTGTGGAGCCAGCAAGTTGTATGGAATGGCAGTTTTGCAAATTGTCATCGCATACAACAACTCTTGGAAGACAATAGCAATTCCATTGAATTGAGAATTGAAGGTTTTGATCTTCATCCTCATTTTCGAGAGCGATACTTTACTCTCCATGAGAGTTATCCGTTAGCCGCCGCTGTTGCTTCTGTTGACTGTTTAAAACCGTTACCGTTCCAGCCCAATCGATTGCTATAGATGATGGTGAGGGAGACATATTGATATGCGCCATTTGTCATGACACGTTGTACACCGGAACTGAAACAAAACAGTTTCCTTGTAACCTTCTTTGTCATGATATGTTCACCGGAACTGAAACAAAACAGTTGCCTTGTAACCATCTTTTTCATCGGGACTGCATTTTGAACTGGTTTTTCACTAAACTTGAATGCCCTATCTGTAGGAAAAATATTCCGGAATCCTTGGGCAATCAACCGTAGGAATCTAGCAAGTTCGTGTAAATATGGGCTTTCAACCTTAGGGCAATCCTTGGTAGTGCACTGCCCAGAATTGCCACTATGTGTGTGGTTCATTACGTTGATTGTTTTTTCCATTTAGCATTTTTATCTTGAAAATTACATAAGCAAAGTATTGTTTACTCAGTAGATGTATATAAATGGACAAAATAAAGGGACAAAATAGTCAGGTTAATTATAAATTAAATATTTTAATATTCACTTTGATATGAAATAAATTTTTTTATTTTATTAATAGGTATTTTTTTTAGAGATGATAGGTATTTTATTTTAGAGACGAATATGTAAATATTTAAAATGATGGAAAAACTGTTTTTATTTTATACAGCATTCTTCAATATTAGATAACATTAAAAAATATTATATCAATATTAAGTATTTTTAATATCAATTTCTTAAATTATATTAAACAACTAAATATAACATAAATAAATAGATTAACTTAGAATAACTTAGAATAGATTTTAACAAGGCTTTTTGTTGAGATACTTCATCCTATAAAGGGTACCAATTTGAAACATTGTGGGTAAAAATATAGTCATGCTATGGAGTAAGGTAGGTGTTAGTGATTTTGACACTTTAGATGCCCTTAGGTGTGGCTACTTCAAGTAATAGGTTAGGTTCTCTAGTCATCTTGTCACTCTCAAAGCCTAGCAAACAAAATATATCTATGTATATATAAAGAAATTATGCTTAAAAACTTTTATTTGTATTTTAGTAAATATAAATAAAATGTCGAATTTCTTCCTTGCTCAACATGGAGTTGATATGGTCTCTGTGTGTGTGTATATATATATATATCTATATATATTATATATATATAATATATAAAATTAACATGAATTTTTATTAAAAATAAAAAATGAAAATAAAATGATTTTAGTAGGTAGCATATTAAATAATTTGTTATTATTAATATGTTTCAAATAATATTTATTTTCCTATTGTATGCTAAAAGAACTCTACTCTTTTCTGTCTAAAAAAAATTAACTTTTAAATACATCAAACCTATTATTTCTTTAATTCTAAATAAAAAAATGTTGTGATCACTTTTTGATTTCATGATTCCATGAATTCCAAATAACAAGTTTGCAAGATGACATTTTCTTTCTACTATATGCAAATTTCATATATTATATATATATATAGATAGATATAGATATATAGTAAAGTTAATAGGAACTCTCTAATGGAGCTATAAAACTCTAGTTTGATGTTTAGGGTGAAGTAAGCGGTCATTTATGGAAAGGTAATAAAATGATAGTTAAAATAGTAAGTTAAGGGTTCTGAATTTTGGAGAGAAAAAAAGAAAACTACTTTCTTTATCATATTTTTGGCTTATCTCTTTATAAGTTTACTAGAATTTTATGTGTAGATAATTATTGGATGTACAATTCAGTTATAATGGTAATTGGTGTTTTTCGTAACCACGATGACAAGCCCATTACCTATATCGATGGAAAACTAAATGAGACTAAGAGAAAGTTGCGGGCTTCTATATATAATAAGTTAATGTTCCAACGTATAAGTCTAAACCTACTTACCTCGAAGAATCCTAGACCTCCTAAGCCACAAATTGTTTTCCTTCATCCTCTTAAAACCTATGTCGTTGAGCTTGAGACCATGGTATCGCTTTTGACACGACTTGCGACTTCGCCGTGACTCAACCTTGCAACTTTCGGGCATGCGTCCCCCAACCACTTGCACCTTCTGATCGTACTACCCGATCAATCCGACCTGGAACTTTAAGAACCCTATCAATCTTTGACGTGTACAACAAGTCTTTTAGTCACATTTCTATCCTTGCAAACTTGCGACCTACCTCTGCTACGACTGTCCTACCACCTACTTAAACTCCTTTTATTTTACAATTTTGCTTTGTTTTCATGTTGTCTCTCTCATATTGGGATAGTATCTTCGACATGCTAGGTGACATGGACCTTGATTTGATATCCTTCTCTTCCTTCAAATATGAAGTGTCTCCCCCAACCACTAAGGCTGCTTGCAGAGGCTCAAGAAGCGGGTCATGGCACGCCGACCAAGACAAAGAGGCACCCATCTTCGACGACACATCTTGCAACATCAATAAAACCATGAGGCTCTCCTAATATAACATATATGAGGAGTTTTTGAAATTAGACATTTTAGAAACCCATGATGATTTTCCAGTATACATAAACGTGAAAAGGTCAAGGTTACACAAGGTAGTTGTGCATCCGTGAGTCTTCCCATGCACAAAAACTATTGAATGGATCTTGCAAAGTATAGATAAGGATTCATGGATGATCAGGGATCATGTTGGGGCACCCATAGCCACTATCTCCCCTGACTTCCATGCCTACTACAGACTCCCTGAGAGAGAGGAGGATTTTAATACCAAGTGGCTCTGTGAGTTCATGACCCTAGTGAAGGACATCCTAAGGGAATGGTGGCAAGACCCGTCAAAGTTCCAGGTCACATCAAATCAGGAATACAAGACAAAGCGATTGTGCAAGGTATATTAGTTAATTGTTGCAATGATGTGGCGATTATATGGAAACGTAGACTACGACATTTTTTATGACACCTTAGTCTCTGTCATGTATGTTTTTACCACTCGAGGAACTATTTTAAATTCGCCAACCATCCTGTCATCATCATTGGGAACAAACATAGCTACAACCAAGCTCTCAGTACAGGCAAAAATTCAAAAATTCTACATGTCTTCATACATCCTCGTTGTTGTGTGCTCAAGATGCTACTTCAAGCACTATTTGCAACTGAGACTCATTAGCATCTGACCATATGCATTTCCATTACAACAATATATTATTTCCCCCATTCATCTAGGCAATTCAAATTCTATGCATGATTGGGTTTATTTTTAGTAAATTAGTAAGTTAACTAAGAGACTTGTGAGTTAAAAATTGTTATAACTAATGAGCTAAACTCATACTGACTCTACCAATGACAAGAGCTCGGATAACTAAGTTTAGCTAATAGTAAATCCAATATACTTGTAAATTTTAGAAATCTACGGTTTCATAACTCTAATTCTAGCCTACAAACTCGAATTTACCAATTTAACTAGGAGACAAAGACATGTCACTCCAACTAACTACAATCCAAGTTATGTTACTAATGTGGAAAATCAAATTTATTTATGTGACTAAGTAACAAGTCATACGAAGCCTTTTGTTGCTACAGTTCTAACAACATTCAAAATATTTTATATATCTTTGGCTCTACACAATCCTAACTTCAATTGTTCGCTGTTTTTCTTTTTTCTTTGTACGGTTTGTGGTACCTTTCTATTAGTTTTTGAAAATAAAGAAGGTTACATCCATAGCTCTATGAGTTACGTAGCATAAACTACCTAGTGGGAAACCAAGAATATTGGGCACCTAACTACAAAATATGCCATCCATAACAAAAAGATAACAAGTTTATCCAACCATGTTATATATACTTGAGAGTATTGATACTTCATATTCTCTAAATAACTATAAACATAACTAATAATAACTCTAAAACTGTAGGACCAAAGCATTAAAAATGAAAACCATGTGTGTAGTGTCACTATTAAACATTAGGAGTATCCGCCGAAGTTGAGTCCTTCACAGTAGAACAAGGAATATGTGAGTGAGGTGTGTAAGGGATGTACTGCTCGATTTGGCTCAATCAACGACTTTGTTACTACAGCTAGAAATGAAATCTCTCTATTTCTTTGGTGAAATCATAATCCGTCGATTGCACATAAAGGGTTGCATGCATGTAAGAAGAAAATATTCTAGATATTTCACTAGAATTCTTTTCATCACCCATAATAGGAAATTTTTCTTCTTGTACTAAATTAATCTTCCGTGAGTATGGCCTATGTCTGGGTCCACTTCTTTCCACTCATCCATGTGCAAGTCGAAATCTTCCACAGTTTGTTGGATTTCTTCATTGTACTCTGTGATCATTTTCCCGATTGGGTTGGAGCTGTTAGGATGGTAATCATGGGCTACTTCATCAATTATATGTAAGATTGGCATGTGCCCTCATCCCACCCTAGCCGCAACTCGACTGGATTCCCGATGCCAAATTTTCCTTTCTCCGCCTCCCCCGACCTTAGCTTCCACCTCCATCGTTCTTTGTTCCCTTCGCTTGAGCCATGTTGTTGTCACTTTCTGTCAAGTTATTTCATTTTTCCTACATTTTCAACTTTCCTGCAGCATAGTGCCATAGGTTGGATGCTCTATGTTTCATGAGTTCATGCTCCCACTCTTTACTTTCTTCAAATTCAAGAGACACTAGCCGAGTAAGAAACCCACTCCCTTGTTTGCGCGTAATTGTATCCCAACATAGGTTTCTAATGCCACCATTTTTACATGCCTTCCTCTGCCTAGTGGAGAGCTTAAACATATTTTCCATGGCTACTATCACTAATCCAACCATAGTATAGAAATGAATTCAAACAATACTTGATTTCATCTACTAGACATAATTACAAGAATTGGAATTGATTTCAAGCTCATTCCTGGTTTGATCCCATAGCCCGTCGAGCACCTTTCTTAGTGACCCCATATAGAATGATCAGGTAGAGGCAATCAAGACCCCTTTGTCCATAGTCCACTTAAATTTCTAAGTGTCAATCCAAACCCACCACTGATACCTCAGATGAATTCCATCCGAACAAAGGTTCCTAAACGTAGAAATTCGAGACCACATGACCGGACTAACCTGAAAATTTCCTAATTGGGATCGTCTACCCTTGCCCTTCTTCCATTAGATGGTATATCTGAAATTTATTCAACCCCTCGCTCTCCCTACACCATGGAAATTTGGATCCGCATAACTCTGTGTAGACCTAACACCTTGTGAATTCTTCTAGCCCCATGAGTGGGGAATTTCCACCAAACTTACGCTCTAGTTTCTCAACCATGCATACACCCATGAGAGACAAACAAATCCAGAATTCCATTCACCAAGGGACAAGAAGAACTATGGACACTGACTCAACCTAGAGACTAGTGAGACCATGCCTCTCGCCATCGAGAACTCGTGACCCTAGCGCCTGCACACATTCAATTTCTCGACTGAAGTTTGAATACCATGCTCCATGCTAAATAAAATTGCAGGTTGAAAGAAGAAGAAATACCTATATTCACTACCAAATTTTAAATATGTTGTATGCCTCCCTCTATCCCGATTTATCATCCCATCCTAGCTCCATAGGATGAAAATCACCCACACTGCACTCCTCAACAATCCAAACAACATTTTACTATCTCCAATAGTCCTTAATGCACCACCGCCCTCATGGATTATCCCTTGCATCCTTTCTGTCACCCCTCGAAGTGTTAGGTGCATGCAAATGCTGGTTGTGATGCTCCTAAAGAACCACATTAGTCTCTCAAACCATACAAGACCACTAGGGTGAGCTCGCACCCCGATCGGGGTTGGAGATTCATGCTCACTTCCTTCTGTTGATTATCTTTATTATATTTTTCTACAATACTTTGTGGTGGAGTGAGATCCTTCTCCATAGGGTCTTATGTCCATGCCATTTCTATCGTATTTCCTAGATAAGAACAACTCTAATTAGCCAAGAAATTAACAACTCCATTCCCCTCATGTCTAACATGAGAGATAATAAGGTAATCAAATGTGGAAAGGGTTTCTCCAACATCCTACACTAAATGAGCTATGAACCAACAATGACTGAGCTTTCCTCAATGGGGGCCCTAAACTAGCTTCTCAATTATGTCCACTACCAAACATGAATCCCCTTCTCTAACCAGCCTTTTGAACCCTATGTTATGGGTAAATACAAGGTGATGTTTAACTGTAGTGAATCCTATCTCAATTTTAGTGACATACCCATAGTGTGATGAAAACATCAGTTTGTCTCTCATTTTATCATCCCAAAATAGGCCACCAAAACCAACATTTCTTAGATTTCCTTTCAAATCCCTGTCAAAGTTTAGTTATTAAATTATTGTCAAGGGCTCATGAAATAGAGTGTTTATGATGAGGGGGGATTCAAAAAAATATATTTGTTTGGAGAAATCATCCTTGCTGAAAAATTCAATAGGTGTAGGACTCTCGCTTTCTCTTTTGATAATTTTCAGTCGTCCGAGTTCCATTTCTATGACACGATAGTCTCTCTTATATTCTATGTGATCCCTTGCCATATAATCTCTCGGGAGTTTTTGCTATCTTTAAAAATTCTATTTTTGTATATAGCCAATACTACAAACGTCAGTGCTAAATTCCATGCTTTATTTATTACTAGGATCGACAAGATCCATTTCCACCATTGGATTATATTTTCTTTGATGATTAGGTGATATCTATCCAAATGGACAAAAAACATTCTTGATCTAGTTCCATTTTTGAATTGCAAAGGGGTAGGTGTTAAATAGATGTTCCATATTTTAATTGTGTCAGCCATAAACATTGCACTAGGAGGGGCCTTTCTAGCCCCATTTATGAAGCTAGTCCCATGTGAGGATTCCCTGTGACAAAGAAACCATAGGAACTATACAATTTTGGGCTAGGATCATCTAGATATTTTTCCATAGAGGGCACTCGTGATTTTAGTGTTCCTCCACTGTAAGATTATGAGCCTTATTAATTCTAATGGTGCCTTTCATCATGTATCCCATCATAGTATGTATTCCCCCTCATGGTACATTATTTTCCTTGATCCGAGTTCCTAATCCATAATCTTACGTTGTACTAAACGTGGGGGTTGTGGCCAATTCCCTAACTCCTTCCATTTATGCCATCTTGCACTTTGGGGATTGGTTTGGGGAACTAATCCATCATATAGTAATTCCTACCAGTTGTATATAAGAAAATCTCTTGAATATCTTGTCAATTGAATATTTTTTCTCTTTTCTACCATGGGCTATGTCAAAAGAAGGTTGTGCAAGAATTTCTAATTTCTCTAAAGAAGTTTTAATTAACTAGGTCCTTCTTCTTTACTACCAAGTTCATATGGTTGATACTTTTGGAGGATCCCTATATCTAAAGATACATTCAGGTTGAATTGGCATAGCATATTTACAGGTCCATATTATTTTCCATAAGTCTACTCCACTTTTTATCCATCTCCACCATAGCTTAGCTCCCATGAATTGGTTTAATATGTAAGGGTGTCCGAGACGTAGGCCACCATCTACTTTAGGGATGGTTAACATGTTCCAAGAAACCATGGACTCTTTGCTAACTTTCTCTACCCCTTTCCATAAAACTTTCTGGAAAATAGCAATTGTGGTAGAAGATGAGGTTTTAGGGGCTAGTAGATTGGGATAGATTGAAGTTTAACTTTTAGTAGCATAGTTCTACCTGTTATGTTGAGAGCATGAAATGCCCATCCACTCAAGTTCACTTGGATTTTAACAAGTAGGTCTTACCACTAGGACAATTTTAGGGAATTGAACTCTAGAGACATAACCAAATAGTCGTAGGCATTGTTCCTATGCAAAACCCCATCATTTTGGCAATAAAATCCTGAGTAGTTATATGGGTATTGAAAAATAAAATGTTTTGTTTCTCATTGTTAATTAGCATGCATGAGACCATCATAAACTCCTAGAGAATTTCCTTGACCTTCAAGGCTTCCCTTAAAGAAACATGGTACAAGAGAATGATGTCATCCACAAATTGTTGATGGATGATGGGTAGATAAGAGCCCCAAGTCCTAAGAGCCTTCAAGTGAGAGGAGCATACCACTTCTTTCAAGAATCTTCTCAATCCCTCGATATATTGAATGACAAGGAATGGAGAGACTAGGTCCCGTTGATGAAGGCCCTGAGAAGGATTAAAGGTTCTAGACAGGGACTGATTGAGCATAATGGAAGACACTAGTGTTGAAACCAGATATAGGATCTGTTTTAACCATCAATGCTCAAATCCAAATTAAATCCCTAACCAAGTACGACCTGCTCAGACAACCATAAGCCTTGGAAAAATAATGCTTGATCATCATGCCATGAGATTTGAGATGTTTTAGGGAGTTAACAATTTTTTGAGAGGTGATGATATCATCTAGTATTTTGTTACATTCCACAAATATTGATTGCTCTGGAAGAATCAAGGTTGACACTAGAGGTTTTACACATTTGACAATGAAAGGAGAGATGACTTTATATATAAAATTACATAAAAAAAAATAATATAAATCTCTCAGGGTCTTCTGATTTATCTGATTTAGGAATTAAAGAAATGAATGCATAATTTAGAGTGAGACATAAGTTCTAATTTCCTTGTGATTCCTCCACCACTTCAAGGATATCCTTACCAATAAATTTCCATGTGGCTTGGTAGAATTCCACCATAAACATCTGGTCCTGGAGATTTATTCCTCGCCATTCCTTTGACAACCTAGTCTACTTCTATTGACACCATAGCACACATCAGGCCCATGTTCTGCTTCAGAAATAATATCCTAGAGATGTGTCATGTGACTCTTCCAATGGAATTCACTATATCCTGGTCAAGTTGCAAGAGAAGGTTCTTAAACTGATTGACCGCCATCTCGTCCATCTCTTCATGTTGTGCCAGTGGATTCCTTGCCTCGTTTTTGAATTATAATATATAGTTATGTTGTCTATGTTGGAACATTTCTTTATGGAAAACCCTTGTATTGCGCTTCCCCTCCTTCATCCATATGATGTGGGATTTCTACTTCCATAGGATTTCTTCTTTCGGCCTTATTTATTCTAGCTAACTCAATAGTTGGCCTTCAGTCTCTACCATAATTTGTAATATACCTTTTGATATGATTCCTTGTTTCATGTCGTTCATGCATTCTTCTAGTTTCTTTTATTCTTTCTCAATTTTCCAAAATTCTTCCTTGTTCCATTTCTCAATCTAGATTTTGAGATTTTTAGCTTGTGTTGAATGTTGTGCATGTGGTTTCACCCCTGCACTTCACTTCCATTCCACTAGCCCTCCACTTTTTGCATAAATAGTCG
>APFE030526290.1:43863-55487 GCA_000404065.3 Pinus taeda
CTTGTAGGTTGTGGAAGGCTAGGAGAAACAACACTTCTGTCTTTATAGTTGTGAGGGGTATGCTTCCTGGTTTCCATAATTTTGATTTCCACTATGTCACAAAGCCCTTTTACTCTTTCCAATTGTTGTGGTGTTGCTCTAAAGAAGGTGTTGCTCTTTGTATCCTCATAATGTGCTATCATTTCCTCCGTGAAAATTGACCACGTAACAAGTTTTTACGAGAACAAAGCCCCCTTATACCATAAAAATTGATCCGGTTCTAAATATGAAGATGCAATACATACCTTTTGTAACAGTGGTACACCATGTAGATCAAAATATTGCTCCATCTGACGTACCCAATTTACCGGATCCTTGCCATCAAACTTCCTCATCTTGCTTTTTCTTGATTTTAAGAGCACGATCTTGAAATGACTGTAACGTTATACTTTCAGATCTTTAAGTTCTAAAATGGCTACCTGTAGTAGCCCTCTCCGTCCTCTTTTCAATGCCACCAGTCTGATCCAAATTGGATTCTCCAAAAAAAAGTTACGCCAATTCTCCCACAGTGACCTTATTATAGACTAGTTCATTAGAGCGAACTTGTACGACGTGCCACGAGTCACTGTTTCGACCTTTGGATCCAAAAAATTCCTACAAAAAACTAAATTCCGTCCTCTTTCTGCACCTTCTGACGCAATTTCAATACGATCCCCAAAGAGAAAGTTATGACGATTTTCCCCAGGTCACCTGTTTGGAATGTAATTGAGGAGTCTGCAAAAAGACCAGATTCCTCAGATCATATCTCCGAAAATATCGCGTGAAAAGCTCTGAACTTCGGAACCAAGGTTCAGCACGATTTCTTCTCAAATGGGTTTTTTTTTGCAACTTCGGAAACATCACAGAAAAAATGTTATAGCGAAAATGCCACGATGACCTGTTTGGAGCAGCAAAAGCCTAGAATCCAAAGCTCTGATACCAAATGTTATGAAACCAGCTCAAGAAAAGATAGAAAAGATAGATCAATGCCTTAGAATTCAGCCTCTTCGAGGGGGCAACCTCCTTTACATTACATAAATGAACAATTCTTGGATGATACAAATGAAAATACCTCATTTCTATATATAGGAGTCTAATGGGTCATAATGTAATGAGAGCCAACATAACAATAATAATGTAAGGGCACAATAATAACAATAGTGGGCTTCTATGGGGCACAATAGTGACAATATGGGGACTACATGGGTACATCAATATAATAAGGGGGTTCTACTAATAACAATAAGGGGTTACACTAGTGGTATAGGGGCCTAACAAAATAAAATTAGGTTAAAAACAAAATAGAGGATTTGACCAAGGAGGATTGGGGGGACTATGTTGATAACATTATTTAAGATCATGCAAGAGTGGAGCCTTAAGACTCTAGATATTGCATAGGATAGTGCATTGCATAGTTGATAAAACTGAATTTGGGATCATAAATGGGATCACAGAAAGGCATGTTGATAATGTTTACACAAATAAATTACTTTTGCAAATTGCCAAAGTAGTGGGAATGTTTAGTGATACATAGCATTTGAAACAAAAATATGAAGGTTCGAAAAGTTTTGAAATGTTTATTGAAGATAGCATATCCAAAGAAATAAATGAAGCAGAGGCTCTAGAAATGGAACAAATCATTCAAATTCTTAATTCTTGAGATGTGGCATCTTTTACCAAAGAGAGGGATACAATATATTAGGAGAAAAGGCTCCTTTTGTGCAGTCATTCTTCATCTACCATACAATCCCAGTATAATGTGACAACATTCAATGAAGACTCTGTAGTCCAATTAGTAATGGATGTAGACTGACAGAGATAAAAATGTCAACATGAAGCCACATCTTGGTAATGGATATGGACTAGCACAGACCAAAATCTCAACAAGAAGCCACAGCTGATGCATAGATTATAAGAGCCAATTTATTCTTCCGGTGGACTAGCAATGGTGTTGTAGTGTAGTTAGTAATATTATGAGAAAATGTTTTTATTGGGAATTCATTTTTTGCCTCCCTTATAATCCTTTTATTGTCCAATTTCTCGAGTGGTTATGGAAGATCCTGTTCTGGAAATCATCTTGTCAAATGTTTGATAGAAGTTCTATTGAAATATGGTTTGTATAGGGGCACACTACTTGTCCCATGACTAATTAGGTTCTAATGAGTAAAGAGATCAGATCAAATAGCATACTCTAAAGGTATATAGAGGAGTGGAAGGATAGAAATAAAATGTTCACAATAGCTTCAATGAAACCCAATTTGGATTTTGACGAGGAACATACTCTGCTATATGCTCTTAATGAACTATTAAGGTTAAGCGAGGAAAACAAAAAGCAGGATTGATTTAAGAAGAACACAAATTTTCTTTCACGGATAATCAACCTCTCATTTCAGGTAACAACCCAAATAACACACTTAGCACGTTAGGATGGCCATTAAATCTAGTGACTCTGGATCTTTTTGTAATATAACTCTTGCTGACCTCTGTCAAAAACCTCTGATTGTATTTTTTTGCTTAAATATATACAATGCAGTGGACGGTAATGGAATTTTGTCTGCTGAATACTTCAAAATCATAGGTTTTATTTTTTATTTTTATTCGGTGTTATTCATGTTTTACATTGGGAAGTTATTTTGTTTGTTGAGTGTTATTTGTGTCTATTGTTCCTTTACCATTTTGTCCTTTACATCAATTGGCTCCTCTACGTCTTTCTATCTCTATGATTCCATCCCTTAATATTCATGAGACATATGTGGGTATCGAACTAATTCAAAATATCGATCCTCAGTGTGTTTTCCGAGTCATCAGTTCTAATTCACTACGAGTCTCCTCCATATTTAAATCTCTTCCACTCCTTGGCTCGAGAAAATTGGCCTTTGTAAATTATGAACCTATTGGATTCTTATCCTCCGATGTTGAGAATAGGGATGATTACGGTATTATTTCCTCTTCTGTTGAGGTTGATGACTTGAGTGGGGGTCCAAAACTTTCCTATGTCCAATTTGGGTCATATTCTGGGGATATGTCTCTCACCAACTATTTTGGTAGTGGCATTGAGCTCTTGCAGCGTCAACTAGACATTGGTATCAAATCTTCACTGATTCATTCTTCTTCTTCTCCCATAATAACGGGTAGCCCTAATTCTCGATAAAGTGTGACTGTGCGAAGGAGAGGAGGCTTAAGAGTTGAGGTCCAGTCACCAAGGATAATTTTTTAATGAATTTTTTCTTCATTTTGGCGGGATCAACTCCATCCAAACTAGATTCTCAGCCCTTCTCCTATCTAGGCTCTTAGAGACTTTTTCCTTACAATTTTCTTATACATGAATATTACGTCTCTTAAGATATGAGGTTTTGAAAACTCCCATCAAATATTCTCTCTAAGGCATATGATTGGGATATATCATCATTCTATCATTCTATTACAAGAAATGAAGTTGGTTGGTCATAAGGTGTGGCCTATTTTTCTTAATATTTTCCCCGGTTGGCGCGCATGTAGTATTGATGCTTTGGGGTTATTGCATCACCTAACTGCACTTTGGGACAAAAGGGTTGCTAATTGTTTAGGCTACAAAACAATTTTAGATATTCTTGTTTCAGGATTTACTAGGGCCTCAAATTACAGATTTAATATACTTAACACGTATGTGCATTATTATTCTAGAAAATGCTACTCAAATCATCTAGAATCGTGTGACATTGGGATGATGGTTCTCTAATTATGGCTGGTGATATTAATCTCACGATGGAATCGAATGATATTTAGGGTTCTATATTTAGAATGATCAATTGGATAGATATTTCAGGGATCCTTTTAGAAGGAACCATTTGGTCAACATAATCCACTAATGTCGACTTAGAGGAAAAATGAAACTGGTATTAAAGGTATTGCAAATTGTATGGATCACTTCATGATACATGAAAATTTGGTTCAATAACTTGGCATTATCCACTCGTGGGTTATTCCTTTGGGGTTATCAATTCATGACCTTATCATCTTACATTGGAGGGCTTAAGGTGAATGGAAAGGTCTTCCCTTCAAGTTTAATCACCATTGGTTAAAAATCCCTTGATTTGATACAATGGTTCACATAATTTGGGCACAAGGATTTGATCCCTCAGTGACCATCGAACATATTGGGCATAATATCCAGTTTCTCAAGGAGAGTATTTGTAAATAGGTTCAGATTCAGAAAAGAGTGATTTAAAATAAATTGAAGAGATCAATTTGAAATTCTCCATTCTGGAAGATCCATCCAATAAATATTATTTATCAGTAGCTCGACATTTATAAGCTACTTCTCTAAAAGGGAGTAGAAGGGAAGTTCGAAATTTCTAGGACCAGGAATCATAGCTAAAGAGTTGATCCATTTGGGTCATTGGGGGAGACAATAATACAAAATTCATTCATAATTGTGTCTTCAACAGAAGGTGAGAACACCATAAGGGAAATTAGGGATATAATGGCAAATGTTTATCATCTCTAAAGGAAATATGGGTGGAGGCTATGAGGTATTTTTGGGAAAAATGTCTTTAATGCCCTCTTAAGGGGGAGGTGTGTGATTCCAAACTAGTTTATTGTTTGAGTTGTGAATTCTTACAAGGATATAAATGATATTTGTCCCATAATGAATCAATTTTCTATATAAATGTAACATATGTACTAGGATGTTGCTGCAACTTCTAAATGAGTGTTCATACCTCTTCATCATTCTTTAATTCATCCATTGCTTCAATTATTAGGCTGGATAACAGAAAAGAAACATAACAATGCTTCCACATCCTCATCCTTTCTTGATAGTGCATCTACAACAACATTTTATTCCCTTTTTTTTAAGACGGTTTCAAAGTCACGTAACCTAACCGTTTCAAAGTCACATAACCTAACTTTTTTGTGACCCATTTTTCACCGTTATTCTAAAGATAGTCTTTGTTCCAAAAAATATTTAAGACTACTGTGATACATTTTTCTCCTTCAAGTGTCTTCCCATTAGGTAAGGTCGCCATTTTTAAGGTGTTCATTTGACAAATCTATTAGGATTAGAGCTTTAAATTTGCTGAATATGTAAGTGGATTGGAATTTCTCTTCAGTTGAAGACTGCCATTGATATTGGATTATATATAACATGGAGTTTGTTCCTCTTCCATTATATATAATGTGGAGTATTTGGAGAAGTCACAATTCTTTAATATTTGAGAACATTAATCCTAATATTAGGATTTGGTGCATTAGGATTGTGCCATTTTACAGACAAGCAAGGTTTGGAGGCAAATTATCATTAGTGAGACATATCACTTATTTTTCTTTCTCATATAATATTTCGTGTGGGTTTTTTGATGGAGCCACAAAGGAGGTGATGTGTGAATGTGGTGCATACATATCCTTTTTAGTGCTACCATTTTTGTTTGAATGGAAGCAAGGGGTCTACTACCCATACAAAATTTCTTTCTCATTATGGATTATTATATTGTGCTTGAAGTTTTGATATTGAGATGCCAAATGTATTTGATGAATCCTAGACGATAGTGGATTGTGCAACAAAAAATTCATCTTTAAATCGACCTCTTTTACACAATTCTATGAGGAGGATTTGGGTGATTATTGAAAAGTTCAAGGAGGTGACCTTTTCTCATACACTCTGGGAATTCAACATTGTTACTCACAAGCTATTAAAAGATGGTCTCAAGCTTCCATTTGGTGAGATATACTATACATACTTTTTAAACAACAATATACAACAAAGAGGTTATTTCTGCTATATATGATTCATTTAGTGCTTGCCATTCGATGATTTCATTACAGAAGTGGTTTTTGTTGACATGGTTTATGATATCTATTTCTGCACTTCCCTACGTTTGGCGTATGGTCTTTTAGGGACATTTACACAGGGATGTTGCTAATCTCTCTTGGATCAATTTTATTCTTTAGGGCTTCTAGTTTTGATGGATATATTTATCTTCTCAATAATGTACATGTTCTTATGTTAGGCTTGCAGTTCATAATATTTTATCATATCTAATTTGTGGGCTTCAGATACTATCTTTATAACTGTTTAATCTTAGATCATATGTTTTGATGGTTTTTGTAGATTTTTATAATAAAACTATTCTTTAAGACATACTAATGGTTATATGATGACATATTGACTTATGGACTATGTAAACAATGAATTGTTACACTCAAAGGTGCTCTCTATGATAGAGATATTATAACATAATGTTTAACATTTTGACTAAGTCAAATTACATAAAAAAATAGAAAATAAAAAAAAATTGAAAAAAAAAATAAATAAAAATTAATGTAATCTAATGTAAATAAAAATAAAAATAGCCCTATAAAAATAAAACAATAATAAAAATTAAAATGACATCAAGGTAATGATGAA
Source organism: Pinus taeda (assembly GCA_000404065.3). NCBI lineage: Eukaryota > Viridiplantae > Streptophyta > Pinopsida > Pinales > Pinaceae > Pinus > Pinus taeda. The sequence continues at coordinate 50,267 of APFE030526290.1, forward strand.
GAATGAGAGGATTTGAATCCCTTCTTATTCAGTTAAACTCCATTTATTGAATGATTTGCACGATTGGAGAAATTCCATTTATTTGACTCGATTAATAGGAAGTGTTTATTCGGATCTAGAAGGAACACCACCACAGCTCCAGGGAATGAGATCGAATTTGTCATGCATAGAAGCAGGTTCATAAATTTCAAAGCAGGGAAAATTTTACATATTCACATGGAGAAAGAACCGGTGTAGCCATAATAAGAAAAGTGATATCGGAGAGCTAGCTATTTGACAGAGCTTTATCATTTTGGCATTCTTGACATCGTCTAGAAACCCTTCTCAATCGGTGAAACTACATTTATTGAATTATTTGCCCGATCTATGAAAATCCATTTATTTAAGTTGAGTAATAGGAAGTGTTTGCCTGATCTGGAAGGAAAACCCTCACAATTATAGTGCATGAGGTCGAAGCTGTGAGGCGTAGAAGTAGGTTTAGAAAAGTGAAAGCATGTCAAATTTTCCATATTCACATGGAGAAAGAACTCATGTGGTGGCAATAAGAAGAGAAATATTAGAGAGCTAGCTATTCGCTAGGGATTTATCCATCTGGGCCTCTGGGATTCTCGATAGAATCTAGAAACCCTTCTCAATTAGCAAAACTCCATTTATTGAATGATTTTCTCGATCAATGAAACTTTATTTCTTTGATTCGAATAATAGGAAGTGGTTTTTCCGATCTGGAAGGAAAACCATCACAATTCCAGGGCATGAGAAGAATGTTTTTGGGCATAAAAGCAGGTTCAGAAATGTGAAAGCAGGGCACAATTTACGTATTCACATGGAGAAAGAATCGATTCCGTGACAATAAGAAAAGAGATATCAGAGAGCTAGCTATTCATCAGGGATTTATCATTCTTGCATTCTCTATATAGTCCTGAAACCCTTATTGATCGGCAAAACTCCATTTATTGAATGAGCATGGCAATGAAAGCACGCCCAGTGGCATTGGGAAAACGACAATTAGATGTTGTATCTAAAGGCTACAACTTTGCTTCCACTTGGTACCATGTAATATTCCTTCCCTATCATAACAAATATGTAGATTTTCTGTTAAGTTCTTTTGTTATAAATTTGTTTTGAATTCTAATGAGCGTCTTGAAGAACTCCAAAATTTTCTTTGTAACCAACTAATCCATGGTAGTATGTTAATAAACATGATCCATGGACCTACATGTAATGCCATATCTCGGGAAATAACATCTATGAGTTATTGTGAAAACATAAAATTTTATCTCATCCTTGCTTCAAATTACTTTTCAATTTCTTCTATGGGAACTCTGACTTTCATCGTCCAATTCATAGGACTTGCCGCTGTCAACAATTCAATAATTTTTCTTCCCCAAGTTTAACAGTCTTCTCCCAAGTCTAAGGTTCTTTCTATGAGGTTGGTGGAATATTATTCATTACAATTCATCTCGAGTGTATGTTGGGCTATGGTAGAGTATTTGTGTTTCAGTTGTTGCATTGCCATCATTAAGATCAAGGTTCAAATCTCAATGGGCATAAAGCCCTAGATTATAGGTTGTTGGGCTATAGTATAGTGATTGTGCTTGAGTCATGGTGTTTCCATGATGATGATGATCCTGGTTTAAATCTCAATGGGCATAAAGCCCTAAATTATCAGTTATCTAAGTCTGAAGTTTTTGATATGCAATAGTTATTTAAAATAAAATAAAAAAAATTCAAGGCAAGTAGAAATGTAAACATATGAAGTAAGGAAATTGGTGATGATGTTGCCCTTGACATTAGTAAAGAGGATGCCATCAGTGCCTTGGAAATTGCCAAATTAGGGACTGTAAAAGCATAACATTGCACTATTGGAAGTTTTGAATATAGGGAAGGTGACATACAAAGATCTTGTCTAAGAATGAACCCAACAATAAAATTAGCCATGTTAATACAATTGTTTGGCAAGTCTCCTACCAAGTTAGATACTATACATGGTTTCCTATACATCCTTAGAATATTTAAATAACCTACAAAAGGAGAATGTAAGAGTTTATATTAACTACAAAATCAAGCTTGGGGGTGGTAAATAATGATGGAAACCTTCTTCGGTAGCAACTACAAAAGAAGAAAGAGTACTAGTGGTTGACTCAAATTGAGAGGTTCTAAATAAGAATGGAGACATAATTTGTTGGGGAGTTATAAATAAATAAGTAAACATAATGGAAGAACTATTTTTTCTTTCAAGATTTAATGAAATTTGCCTCTTATTTATGAATTTTCAATAACACTTAGATGTAATGTTTCCAACACAAAATAGATACTCTTGAGTCGTTGAAGGAATTCAAAGCCACAATTGAAAGAAGAAAGAAGAACTGACAAGAAGATGAAGCTTACTAGGACAAATAATTGTGGAAAATATACATCTAATGATCTCTAGAGATATTGCAAATCTCATGTCATTCATATGTTCTTTTTCCATATACTTACCCAAAAAAAAAGTTGTTGCGAAGAAGAAAAATAAGACTATTATACAAATGGACAAATCTTGCTCAAGGGAAAAAGTATCTCAAACAACCTCCTAGTTGAAGTAGAATATGAAGTTGTGTACATAAAACATCAAACGTGAAGAGGCATGTAATTGTAGGAAACTTTGTGTAAATCCTCTAAAAATAGTCGGTTGCTATGCATTTGTACGTTCATATGTGCTAAGATAAAATATGCATAAGCTAGAAAGCAAAAACAAAAAATGTGTCTTTGTTTAATGAAGGGTACCATAGGAAGTGTGAGAATGTGAATGTTAAATTCATATATGACTATTATATGTAGATATACCAACATTAGCTGTTAGTCCCTTAGTGTGAGTGAGTAATCATATTGTCTCTTTAGCTTATAGGATGAACGTAGATATTGCATGAATTCACTCCCTCTCCAACTCTCATAATAGGGGAGCTTACTGGTCACAAAGGAAACTCATCGAGGGGGCCAAAACTAATTTATTATTACATAAAATTTGTATTTAATTAAGTTTCCCTATATAGAGATAGGATGGATTCAATTTTCTGTTAGCTCAAGTGGATTTATCCTTTCTTACTGGATTTATTATAGGTGGGTTGGGATAATAAAATAAAAGGTGGAAGAAAGTGGCCTATGGCTTGCTTCAACTTAGATTTGTCTGCCCTTGAACTCGAAATAACAACCCTTGACCTCATCTTTAACTAAAACTAGATATCAAATTATATGGAACCATAGACCTAGAAATATACCTCTTCCTATATACTATAGAAGGACATCCTACCTAGAAATCAAACCCACTTATTGCTACGGAACATAGAAAAGGTTCCTACATCAAAATAATTGAAGGTAGGGATGAATCCACAATGTTTACGTACAATTTATCTCTCTAAGATCATACTCACACACAGTTTCATTTCAAGTTAGTCCATTTGAGGGGAGGAGCTTCCTGCCTTCAAACTAAGCCAATGTTTACAATGTTCATTTCCATTTCTTGTTGTGATGATGTGGTTATCAATGAATTTGAAAAACCTTGACAACATTGACTAAAGAAGTATATATGAAGCTCAATAATGGAATAAGTTGTTGCCAATTTTTCCTAAGGATTGTTTCCTTTTTTGGTAGCTATTTGTGCTATATAATGTTTAACTTTATGTCTTAGGGCATCATTTTTCTTGAGTAAAAAAAATCTTGGACTTTTTTGCAATTCATTCTCTCTTTTTCCTTCTTTGCCATTTTATTGATTTCAATTTGTAACTTTTGTATGTTGAACTATAGATTAGGATGAGGTTAATTTATTGAGGAAGAATACAGATATTTTGGTTGTTTTATGTGTGTGAGTGTGTCTTGAAGTTACTAGTGTTGGATGAAACTCCTCCCACTGTTGGTCCAACCATTACTTTAATGAGAAGACCGTTGGAGAAAAAATGTACTTTATATTTTGGTTCTATCTCTAGTTATCCAATTTCCCACTAGAGAGGGTTCAACACACATGTGTGAAAATTTTAATTTATGGTACGCTCTAAGCTTAGAAAAGTTTAATTGTATTCTTCTTATTAGCCACTATTTAGAAATCACATAAAAGATAAATTAAAGTGCATATAGAACATTAATAGATAGACAGTTTACAGGCCAAGACAAGAGACACTAGATGTCGTGGCTAGCCAAGGATAAACCCCAATCTAGGGAAACCCTTTGATCAATTCTTCTTTAATATTCAATAGTTTGAGAGAGGGAAATAATACAAATTCATAAATCTATAACTTTATGACATTAGCAATAAACCCTAACCAACAAAGTCAAATTTGGATAAACATGGTGAAATTGACCTTCAATATGCTTGGTCAATTTCCCAGTCATCTAATCCTCCAACAACAAGACACTGAAACCCATAAGCGACCCTTAAAACATAGTCAAATTGTAGCTAACTCAAGTCAACCTGTTGCCCCAAACTAGGGTAGTCAACGTTGGTCAAACCAAAGGTCGGATTGCCTCCATTTTCATGCCAAAAATTGTGGCCTGCCTAGGAGAGCCTGCCACACCAAAACCAGACTCCTAAAATGTCAACGCTTGGTCAACGTTGTCCAAAACGACTTTCTACATCCTCCTTCCTTTCCCTACTGCATCCTTCTTCTTCCCACGTGTGATCTTCTCTTCCTTGTGTGTAAACCCAATCAGACAAGGAGAGAAAAATGTATGAGAGATGAGATGAGTGAATAATGACTCCACATCACTTGTATTTATATGAAATTCTTGGCATGTGTGCCACACATTTAGTTATTGGCTGACCTTGATAATTTGTCATGTAAACACAAATAAATTCATATCTCCATAAATACTTGTCGGAATGGGATGATTGTTAGATCAATACTACACCTCTCAATGAGGGGAGTCAAGGAAAAATATCAGTTCCTATAAATAAGATGACCCACATGGAGTTTTTCCCTAGTTACAAATTTTAACACTTCCTCTCAACTAAGGATAACTCCATCTTCTAATTCATCTCATTGTTGGTACTATCTCTGCCATCAAATGCACTTCCGTGCACTACTCAACTGTGATCTTCTCTATTCTGCTGTGTTCCGCTCTACTGAATTATTAATAAGTAGAAATTATCGAGGATGTATCATACCATCCTCCACTCAGCTGAAGCTAGTCTTAGAGAGTGTGTCATACCACTCTCACTTATCCCATAATAGTATCATTGATCCCAAAT
>APFE030526301.1:0-20619 GCA_000404065.3 Pinus taeda
ATTTATGAATATAGATCTTTGTTCTTCGATAGTAGTATGCTGCTTTGATTCCACAGGTGCTCTTTGAAGCTGGGCAGATGAAGAAGAAGCGGAAAAGATCTATCAGGAAGGAGAGGAATCAAGTAAGGAACCAAGCGCAAGACTAAGCTTGGTGTCCTTTGTTCCACTCTTATCTATTTTCATAAAGGAAAACGAAAGTAGTCTTTACTTGTTTGTTTCTAAGATAGCTACCAGTCTTAGTGGGAATAGCAGCTCCGAGTGGACACTATTCCCGGTAACACATCAGTGTGCCCAGGAGAGGAGGAGAGCACACATAGTTCGAGGTGGGTTATTTTTCAGGTGGTCCAAATTTTCACTTTGTCAGATTTTGACAAATTTTATATGGTTTCAACATTTCTCAATGCCACAAACGCAATGGTGCTATCCTTTTCTCCATCAGAGTTTTGCATTTTATGGCCATTTTTTAGTATGGAGGTATAAGACTCCTTTTTTGTAACTGATGCTTGTACTCTTCTTTCTCATGCCATTTAATGAATAAAGGCCTCCCCATTGATTGAGCAGGGCCCAGAGATGTTTTCCAAGTCGAACAAACTTCATTATCAAGTTTCTTTTCTTCTTTCAAGCTTTATGTGTTTCTCCTCTTCTCTCATGTGCACATTAAATTTCTATGTTTAAGCTACAATTTATGCATGTAATTCTTTAATACGTCTATAAGCAAAAGATTTTGGATCAAGTGGTATCAGAGATGGTCTTTGTAGATGTGAGTTGCATGTTGGCATGCTAACAAGAAATAGGCTCCGAAGAGGCAAAGGGAAACTAAAGTCTTTCGATCTCGAAGCGGGGCTTGCGCATCGAAGGACAAACATGGCAGATGAAGAGGCTCGTTATGAACAGGAGCTCAATTTCTTCAAAACCTTCTATACAATGGAAAAAAATGTCGGACAATTGCTTTCAAGCCTGGAGAAAGCAGAAGGGAAAAAGGCAGAAGAAAAAGGTTTAGTGCATGGAAATGGTGAAGAAGAACCCCCTCCTTCTCCTTCCACGAGTGAAAGTTCTTCTTCCTCTCATCACCATCATCATAGAAGTTCAAGGGATGCATCTAAGAAACCTTTCTTTCTTTAAATTAGATGTCAAATTTGATATTCCCATGTTTAATGGTGAAAGTAATGCAGAAAATCTTAATAACTACATTAGGAAGATTGAAATCTACGACAAGATTCAGCAAATCGAAGAGGACGAGGCAAAGATTCAAATGGCCTCTCCTCGGCTGAGTAGCACCGCTCTCGTTTGGTGGGAGAGCAAATTGTGAAGTAGTATGAGTGTGGGTAATCTCCTTTCCTCATGGCCTAGTTTCCTTTATGCATTAATGGAACAATTTTATCCCTTGGGTCATAAGAAAAAAGCCTTAATGGATTGGCAATACCTAAGGCAAGGTAGAGGTGAGGATGTTCAAAGCTTTACAAAGGAATTTAGAAAACAAGCACTTAATTTGGGCATTACACTTGACTCACCTGAAGTAGTAACTAAGTATATTGGATCATTACATAGTTACCTTAGACATTCATTATTATTGTTTGAACCAACTACTACTGACTCGGCTAGTGTAAAGGCCATCCATCTTGAGAACAGGGGAAAAAATGAAAGAGATAATCATTTCAAGAAACCACCTTTCAAACCTCCAAATGGCAAACCCAAAATGAAAGGAAAAGGAAAGGAGAAGAGGATGATATCAACAAAGAAAGATGAAGGAGAAAGGCCTTATTGCACTCACTGCAAAAATGAAGGTCATGATGATGATCATTGTTGGAAATTGTCCCCGGAGGAAAAGGCGGAGCAGAAGACAATGGCAACTGTGCAGCAAGACCTTGGATCTGATTCCGGAGATGAAGCATTGGTCACAACAGCAGGAACAAAAGGTACTGTTACACCTCATGTTAATTCTGAATCACATGAAGGCACTAGTTCAATAGATGAGTCTCTTCCTAATGAATGAAAGAGAATTGAGCTATTTCATATTAGAGTTATCATAAATCATACAAAAGTGGAAACTCTATTTGATACTGGATCCCAAGCAAACTTAATTTCAGAGTCCTTGGTAAAGAAGCTAGGCTTAGAAACCAAACCACATCCAAAACCTTACCCACTTGGATGGATACATGATGAAGCAAAATTGAATGTCACTAAGCAGTGCAATGTTAAATTTGTGATCGCTTCTAAGTTAATGGATGAGGTAAAACTTGATTTGATACCACTAGATATCCGTGACATGGTGTTAGGGAGTCCATATCTATATGACAGAAAGGAAATATTCTTCCATCATGAAAATAAATACCAAATCATAAAAGATGGGGTAGAATATATTGTAAGGGATCATCAAACTAAAATCAATGCCATCCTTGTAAGTGCATGACAAATGAAGAGGTTGGTGAATTCCATAAGGGTTGCATGCTTATGGTTGTAAGGGGAAAAGACGAATAATTATTTGATGCTTTCCAGGGTTGTGATCATGTGCATAAAAAGCAATTATGTGAATTAATTTCTAACTATGATGAGATGTTTCAGGAACCAAGGGGATTACCTCTGAAGAGGGAAGCCCAACATGAGATCCATTTGCAGCATGACGCTCCTTTACCAAATATTGGCATGTACAGGATGTCAACCATTGAGATGGAGGAGACCAAAAAGTAGCGGTCATCATACCGAGCACTTCTCCATGCAGCTCACCGATTGTCTCAGTGCCAAATAAAGATGGCACATGGAGGATGTGCGTGGATTATTGAGAACTAAACAAAATCACAGTGAAAAATCGTTACTCTCTTCCCCGCATTGATGATTTATTAGATCAGTTAAAGAATGCTATCTATTTCACCAAATTGGATTTGCATAGTGGTTATCACCAGGTTGGAATTGTAGAGCATGATGTGTGGAAAACCGCCTTCAAGACCAAACAAGGGTTGTTCAAATGGATGGTGTTTCCATTCAGACTTTGCAATGCTCTAGCCACTTTCATGAGGGGCATGAATGATGTCTTTAGGCTTTTCATTGATGAATTTGTTCTTGTATATCTAGATGATATTCTTATCTTTAGTAAAAGTTGGAATGAACATGTATGCCATGTGATGAAAGTGCTTGATGTATTGAAAAAAGAAAAAATTTATGTAAAACCTCTTTGGTTTACCTAGGTCATATTGTTGGTCATGGTCACCTAAAAATTGAACCTTCTAATGTTGAAGCAATTGCAAATTGGCCTAAGCCTACTAGTGTAACCGAGGTCCACAGCTTTTTGGGTGTAGTATAGTATTGGGGGAGATTTATTGGCAATTTCTCTGTTATCACAGCACCTTTACATGCATTGAGAAGTGTAAAGCAAGTCTTTCAATGGGGATGAAAGCAACAAAAGTCCTTTGAAACATTGAAAGAAAATATCAGCACCACATCGTTCTTGGCCTTATTAGATCTCTAATAGCCATTTGAGATCGAGACAGACGCCAGCGGATATGCCACGGGAGCTATACTGATGCAGCAAAAGAAGCCAATATGTTACCATTCAGAGAAGTTCTCTCAGGCTGTGATAAACTATCCCACTTATGACAAGGAGTTATATGCCTTGGTCCAGAGTGTGAAAAAGTGGAAACACTACCTAATCGGCAAGGAGACCATCATCCATACGGATCATCAGCCCTTGTAGTATCTTCATTCCCAAACCAAGTTGCAGCAATCTCGTCATTTCAAGTGGATGGGTTTTCTTCAGCAATTTCATATGGTAATAAAGTATAAGAAGGGAACTAGCAAAAAAGTGGCTGATATGTTATCTCACCCTCCTATTTTTGCTTCTGTTATTTTTCATAATGCTTTGTTATCTTATGAAATTTATGTTGAACAATACGCTAATGATGATGAATTTAAGGATATTTATGTAAAACTAACCCATAGTTCACAGGTGGACAACTATCACTTGCCAGGGAAATTGTTGTATCACCTTGGAAAATTGTGCATACCCACAGGAGAAAGGGTACATGTAATCCCGGAGGCCCACACCTCCCTTGTGTCTGGTCATTTTGGTGTTGAAAAAACTTTGTGTCATGTACACAAATTTTGTTTTTGGCTTCATATCAAGAACATTGTAACTCGCTATATAAAGGGATGTGTGATGTGTTCTGTTTCAAAGCCCTCTAATAGAAAACTTGGGCTCTACACACCACTCCCTATTCTAAGTCATCCATGGGAAAGTGTGTTGATGGATTTTGGAGGTTTTCCTTTGTCTAGAAAAAGTCACCACTATTTGTATGTCATCATTGACCATTTTAGTAAGATGTGTATTTTAATGCCTTGTAAAAAGTAGATCACTACAAAGCAGACTAGTTATCTTTTCTTTCAGCATGTTTGGGTCCATTTTGGGTTACGCACATCGATTGTGTCAGATTAGAACTCTCGCTTTCTTGGAGAGTTTTGGACCATCTTGTGGAAGATGATGGACACCAAGTTGAAAAGAAGCATGGCATTTCATCCACAAACTGACAGGCGGACAGAGGTTGTCAACCACACCGTGGTACACTTGTTGCGAGGCTATTATGGGAAACATCCTAAGTTGTGGGATGAGCATCTTCCATATGTGCAACATCTACAATCGATCAATACACTCATCTACGCATCGTTCACCATTTGAGACATGTTTTGGTGACCTCCCAAAAGATCCTTTTGATATGGTCTTTGGAAGGGAAGATGACTCCAGTGGACGTGATGATAGGGACAAAGCACAGTGGTTCATTCAATGGATCTGGTTGATTCACCAAGCTATATAGGAGCAGTTGGAGAAAAGTCAAGCTCGATACAAGGCTCGACATGACAAACACTGAGTCAACCATCAATTTCAAGTGGGCGACAAAGTGTGGTTCCATATCAGCAAGGAAAGGATAAAGGGAGAAGGGAAGAAGTTGCGACCAATCCGGTATGGTCCATTCATCATCTTGGAGAAGATTGGAAACAATGCTTTTCGTCTTAATTTGCTGACATATATTCAAATGTACTCCATAGTGAATGTGGAAAACTTAAAGCTGTATGAGCCACCATTGATTATGGACATCGAAGAGGTGGGCATAGTTCCTACAGTTGGTGACTTTGCACCAGAGTACCTCGAAGAGTTACCTCAAGACATCATCCTTGAAAAAAGAACCAGGACTTCACGATGGAGAGATGTGGAATACCTTCGAGTTGGTTTCAAGGGGATGCACCCTAGCAAGGAAAAATGGCTAGAAAAAGAAAGAGTGAGGGAACAATTCCCTCACTTGCCAATTGATTGATAAAGCTTTTGGTGGTCCAAAAGCTCCTCAATGGGGAGGATTGATCCAGGTGGATCTCCAGACACCAGTGGCATGGAAAAGGCTCAAAATTCAAAGTGGCAGAAAGATAATTAACTTGACATCAGATCGAAGTGCTCGTCACCCTGATTCCAACGGTGTGAATGGAACTCCAATCCGAGTCTGGATGAGGAAGATAGAGGCAATCAAATTTTGGTTGACTTTTGCTCACTGGGTAGGATTAATTAAGAAACAATTTGGACCTTTTATGGTGGATGGAATCTGGCCAACTTCGGCCAGATTCTGGGCGAAATTGTCACCTCTTTAAAATGATTCCTTCGGTCAAAAATCTGGATTTTCAAAAATGCCCATATTATTTTTTATAATAAAAAAATATTAAAAAAAAGGGTGGCTGGCCACCAACCCCGCCACCCCAAACCGTATCAAACAATTTTTAATAGAGGGACAGGCCACTACCCCTCCCCCCCCCATACCTTGCAACCACTGTGCATAGTCGGGGTCGTTACTAATAAAGGTGGGTCGGCCCTTGGGGCGCGGACCCAACCTTCCACCCACTTCCTATTAAATAAGGATATGGCGCTTGAAGTAAGGGATAGGTGAGGTGAGCAAGTTGCCCAAGGCAAGCCCAGCCCGACCTCCCTTCCCATTTAAAAAATTTGTTATGTAAAAAAAGGAGGAGACGGGGTTTGACCGCCCGAACTCCTCCATAATAAATGGATCTTCAACCAACCCGCCTAACGTTGGTTTTGTAAACTCCACCCACCTTTGAATATTTAAACTCAGTCGTCAGTGTACCCAAGAGAGGAGGAGAGTGCACGTAGTTCGAGGTGGGTTATTTTGCAGGTGGGCCAGATTTTCACTTTGTCAGATTTTGACAAATTTTATATGGTTTTAGCATTTCTCAATGCCACGAATGCAATGGTGTTGTCCAGTTCTCCATCAGAATTCTACATTTTTCGGCCATTTTCCAGTATGGAGGTATAAGACTCCTTTTTTGTAACTAATGCTTGTACTCTTCTTTCTCATGCCACTTAATGAATGAAGGCCTCCCCGTTGATCGAGCAGGGCCTAGAGATGTAGTCCAGGTTGGACGAACTCCATTATTGAGTTCCTTGTCTTCTTTCAAGCTTTATGTGTTTCTCCTCTTCTCTCTTGTGCACATTAAATTTCTATGCTTAAGCTACAATTTATGCATGTAATTATTTAATACATCTATAAGAAAAATATTTTGGATCACTAAGAGATATGGTGTACACAAGGCTGCAAATATCTCCGTGTATAAGCTGGAACACATTGTCTAATCTATTGTCACTTCATGGTAATGTTGCCTTAGCATATTTCCCAAGTACACACCCTTTGCACACATCCTCATTTTGTGCTTAATTATGGAACACCTGTCACTAACTCCCTAAGTATCCTAAGTGCTCCATGGTGTAAATGTCCCATTCTCCTATGCCATAACTCATTCAAGTCTCTCCCACTACCATTTTTATCATTTTTGTTTTTGCTAACTAACGCCTTTAGAGAGTTGAGCTGCAACGAGCACAACTTGTTGCTACAAACTCTAATCTGCCTCACCATCTTCCAGTTTTGGTGTTTAAGGTACACCTTATTCCCTATAAAATAGACATCATAACCCTTTTCCTGTAGCTCTGACACTGAAATTAGGTTCATTCCTAGGTTGGGCACATGCAACACATTTGTAACACTGGTGCTTTCACATGACTCCCTCTAAATCTCGACGAAACCTCTCCCAACTAGGGTGCATTTACTCTTGTTTCCTATCTAGGTTTAGAAGTCCATCTCCTCCTCCTTGTAGCTGGAGAAGTGGTCTCTAACTCTTGTCATGTGAGTTGATGCTCATTGTCTAAGTGAATGCATCTTCCGATATGGAAGACAAATATGTAGCCTCCTATATATTGAATCTCTCTATGAAAATACTAGAGAAATATAAGAACATTATTGGAGAAGTCCTCGGTATAATTTGTCGTGTTGTTTTCTCTTCCTGCCCTGCACAGATATGCAACTACAAGCCTTGCTGCAAATCTTATGCACCTAGATATGCTTTGTGACAATACTATTTTTCTCACCAAAACTGCTTCATAGCAAGCACACTGCCTGCAAACTCTATTTATAAAGAAATTTACACTTTTCCTTTGAACTACCTTTGGAAATCGATTTTTTTTCCTCTGTAATTCACACCCTTGGCCTTGTCTGTGTAGATATGAAAGTTAGTGCTTTAGATCTCCCTCTGAAACTGCACAATTTCTCTTCCTTTCACCTTTGAGGCTCTGATCTGATATTCAATGCTTTGATACCATGTGAAATTTCCTTAAACACACCTACTGAAGTTTATTTTTCTAACCAATTAACAATTTATTTGTTTGAAACAAATAATGAATAAATCATTGGTGTGTTCTTCATAATAAAAATACATTGTGGAATATAAAATCAAGAACTAATAAATAGATGCACATGCATAAAATAAACACCAATATTTTGGACTAAACATCCCTAGAAAAACCTCGAAGGGAAAATGAATGCATGAGATAAGGGTTCATTTTATTATTTTTCAACAAAATTAAAGAGTACAATGATTTTATTGCCACACAAAGAAAAGGTGCATCAACTCTATAAGTGTGTAATAATTCATTCATTGTGCCATTGAAAGGCGACGTCTAAAGTTTCATAATATTTTTGTTAGAGACAATCATCGAGTTAAGGTTGCATAACATGATCATGGATAAAGAAATTAGTAGGGAAGAAATGAATTTTGTAGAGTGTATACATGGTCATTATGCACATGAGGGCAGTTATGTAGGGTAAGCAATCAAAAGGTATCATGGGAATGACCAGGTGATTGTTTTATCCAACATGGAGAGTTAGTCATTACCAACCTAATATGGGCAACATTTCATTGTGAGTAATATTCTAATAAGAGCCTAGGATGGAATCACTTAACAGGTTACATGATATTGTCACATGGATGACATGAGAGAGTGAGCACATAGTTTTTATATAGACTCTAGACAAATGAAAAAGCCCTAATTTCTTATTGTTGATTACATGGATGAGATGGGAGAGAAAGAATGTCATGTTTGTATGGGCTTTGGATAGACAATGAAGACCTCCAAAGAAACCTCCCCTTAAAAGAAACATGTCACAAAATCGCAAGCTTATCCCCATCACTAAGTGGACCCCAAGTCCTATATAGACCATGCATCAAATATAATAAGAGAAACTACATATTTGAACCATATTTTTTTTTCTTTTCCATCTATTTCATGTGGGATATTATCTCAAAGAAAAAATCAAGAATCAATGCATTATAACATAGCTCGGTATTCATAGAATTAAACTCAATGTGTGCCAACCAAAAGTCGAAGCTCAAATATCATCTTCACATTCCTTTCAACAATTAATATCACATATGCTCACCCATATGAGTGCCATGTGTTTCAAGTCACACCATAGAAGAAGGATGGTATTTTTCAAGTTTAATTATTGCATATGGGAGCTTGCTGACATGCACCTAAGTCCAATTAAGAAACTAAAGCATATGAAATTTGCTAGAGCAAGTTCCATATCATAGAATATTACAAATTAGTGTGTTATGGGTTCTATCTTATTCATGGCATATCCAGTGCAATCACATTACCATTAAAACAATAAATGTTATTTCAAATAACAAACAAAATTATGGCGAATCAACTTTTATTCATATATTTGACTAAAAAGTCAATGTCAAATTTGTTCCACGTAAGCAGTAACTCTCAATCCTCTGGTGGCTGTAAAATGTTATACCCTGTAAAAGGACAAATGCAAAGTTCTTCCTCCTATGATCCAACAACACAACCAAGATGCTACAATGTTTACATGGAAGGTGGATTCATGGCATTAAGCAGAGGCTACACAGAAGTGTGGTAATTTTCGATCGAAGAGGGGGAACATCATAGAGGTGGAAAGATATGTGGAGATTCATGGAAGATTATGGAGAAGTCATGTGGCTACTTCTGCTTCTAGGGTGTTGTATGAATTTAGTAGGTGGTAAAGTATTATATTGAGAAAAAAAATGGGTTATTATGATCTCTCTTCCACAATGTGTTCTTTCTGTTATGCATGCACATGGTTCCATTGTATTTTTTTAAGCACATGCGACCATAGGATAATCATCCATAAGAAACACATCTTGTGTATGTTTACCCAGTAAATTTAGTAGTGGATTGAAGTTAATAATGGTTGTGGGGAGGGTTTTGTTGGCATGATCCTACCCAACATGAACATGTGGCACATTATTATAAGCTCAAGCAAAGGCCTCCAAAAGGACCCCCTTAAAGGAATTGGAGAAGGAAATAGACACATCAAATTATGAAAACCAAAATATAAATTAATGAATGAATAGAGGGTGGCCTATATAGTTCCCCTTTTGACTCTTTCAAGAATGTAAGGAACTTATGACCCCCTCAATTATGAACATGTAGATGGTGCCCTACTTGTTCCCCATTTGATCATGTTAGGAAAATGATGTCTTTGTGACCGTCAATTTTTAACATACAATATTGATTTTCTAACTAATAATTAGTAGCCAAAGATATGATTTAACTTTTGTAGTGATAATTATTGGTTAGTCTAATCATTTAATTTTTTCAACTTTTCTTTTTAATTACAAATTTTAATTAGTTTAACTCAAAATTTGAAAATAAATTTATGAAAATGGTTAAAATTTGAAAATAAATTTATGAAAATTGTTAAAATTATAGATATTAATTTGTTAAGATTACACAATTTGAATATATTTGGGATTATATATATATAATGAAAACTTACAATATAACCCACAATTTTATCATTACAATTTAATGATAATTAACTAAAGACAATAAATCAAGTATTTAGACTTCTCCAATCATTAATTACTGATTTAATATTAAATTACATCAACTCAATATACAAATCAAACTTTGCATGGATAGTTTTTTTAAGCATTCTCAATGTTTCAATGCAAATAATGAAATTAATAATGAATATTTTCAGTCACAAAAGTGAAATATTTTTTAATTATATAGTCACGTAATCATTATCTCCATTATATATTTATTTAAATAATACAAAAATTACAATTTCACCAATTTTATCATCCCAATTAATAATAATTTACTAAAAAAAATATTAATTATTATAATTTTATTTTATAAATCTAATCACATTCATAAAAAAATTCAATACTAAATTGCATCAACTCAATAAACAAATGAACTCAATAAAACAAATCAACCGTACAATCCATGTTTTTTCTTATACATTAAAAATGGTTCAATACAAATAATCACAATTTTTTTATACATTGGGAATTGTTGAATACAAATAATCAACCTAATAAGGAATATATAGCTTTCACAAAAGTAGAATACTTTTTTATCATATGTTAAGATAAATCATTGTTTCCGTATCAAAATGTTATAAATATATTATATATAATAACTAAACTTAAAATTATATAATTTTTTTTTTATAATAATTTGCGCATTTTACGCGTATTTAACATTTAAAATTATCATGTATCTGCTTTTTCTAACGTGCTTCAAACATAAGAAAACATATTTTTGACGTCCAACTATTTTTCGAAAACATCTTAACGACCATTTATTTTCACTATCTTTTTCCACCTACCAGTACGCCCATTTCTTTTCACCTTTTTCTTTCCACCTAGCAGTAGCAGTGTCGGATGCTCCAAGGCCAGACGGCGTTGGCAAGTTAGCGTTTATTTGGAACTTGGAGGCTACGCCCGAATGGTGGCGGTCTGATTTCATTAGCATTTGTCTGTGAGAAGTGCAGCTTTCAAGGGTAAATTAATTTTATTTTAATAGCAGATCACTCATATAAATTCTCATTTTACTTCGAGAGCTTTCATATTACTCTCAGAAGTGTTGTCCAGTTGTTTTTTAATATGAAATACATTCTGCAGATGTTTATGGTTATTGCTTGAGGCAAAGAAGCTCATTGGATGTTTAATATGCCTTCTGTTGTTTGATATGATTTGGGTTTTGGCGAGCACTAGTAGGCCTTGGATATGATTGCGGTGATTTGTGTTTTGATGATCAGAGAAGAGAGAGGGGACAAAAATAAGAGGACTCATCAAAAGAAATGACCAGAAACACAATGGGGTTTGATATGATTTGGATTTTAACAAGCAGTATGGGGGACAGGACGAAAAGAGACTGGACAACAAAGCAGTCAAGAAATTAGTGAAAACGAATACCATCGTAATTGAAATCGACACGCAGAGGCACAATCGACACGGGCTATAACTGTACAACATAGGCTTGACTCCCACGGCGGAATAAACCAGAAATCAAAGTCGCAGAGGATTTAGCACTGATCCAAATTATGCCGATTCATGGTGGTGCCCTTTCCTTCCCTGCGGGTCGTGGCCTTCACCTTTGTGGGTGGTGCTTTTGCTCGCAATTCTCTTGCATGGTCTCTCATTAAGTCAACTATATGTAGGGTTATTAGCTAGAGAAAAAAAAGGTCTTTATCAACCAGGAATTTTAGGGTCCTCCAGAGTCCAGACAGTCAACAGTGGACAGGGATTTGCCTCCAGCCTGATAATCTGCATCCGTCATCCACAACACTTAAGAAATCTACAAGTACTCAGCCCAAATACAAATTACTAGCATCCAGGTTAGCTTTCCCTTTCAACCATGAAACTCATTAATAAAGAACGAACTATAATGTTTGCATTATATTTTTAAGCACGAAATACAATGTTTACAGAAATTTGTGGTCCGTCGCCAGAAACCTCCCTTTTAAGTGGTTTGATTTGAAATGCATTGTTAAAATCAAAATGGGCTAATTCAAAAGATTAAAATATCATTCGATGAGGGCTGAATATGAATGCATCAAACTTCAAAAATAAACTTCAAAGTTAATTTGATTGGGTTATGCCATTTTCTAAGAAAATGAGGGATGGTCTAAGGTACATGAGACAAAACAACATTGAACTTAGGCATACTTATTCAACATGAAGAGGATCTTATGGCCCAATAATCGCTTAGGGAATGTATAATGTCAACCATGGGAATTAAACGAACTTCTCATCCACGTTATCCATTTTGATCTTTTGAGGCATGATATGTGATTCCAATTGAATAAGACTATAATTAATCAAGAGCTTAGTTAACTAAGAATAAGAACATATGTGAAAGGTAGTCTCTTACCAACAACAAGATTATGGATTCATTATTTTAATCAAAGGTAACTCTCATGGCATGAGGTGCACCGTGCCCGTGCTTGTGAACTCTTGAGCATGTGGGTGTCATTTCTATATCGGTAAAGGTTTGAGGTGGTGTCTAGTATCTACACATCTGTCCTGCCTAATAGTTGTAAAATTGACATAATAATTGATTTTAGAGACGATGATCAAGATGTAAGGGAAAAAAGGGTTTGTAAACCATTTTCTAAACTCTATGTGAAGTTGATCACCTATAAATAAATGTTGGGATATACCAATGTTTTTCTACAATGTCCAAGGGTCTTTATTGTACTCTTTTAGCGGATCTGCGCACCATTAGATGTGTACTTCCTTGATTATCTCTTTGCACCGTGCGAGTCGTGTCAGTCACGAGCGATCAAATATGCTCTTACAAGATTTCGTTAGGGTCTTGAGGTCAAATTTGATCATTTCATTAGGTTTCAAAATAAAATTTCGTCACTGGTTGTTGCATCTAGGTCACTGTTGCTCCCTTCACTTACTCATGGTCTTCATCACACATCATGGTCATTTTCTTCTTCGAGGTATCATATCTTCATTTAAGTGTCTTGGTTCATGAAATGGTTAAATTCCTCATTTTAGGTCATGGTCTAGGGTTTCACTCCATGTGTCATGGGTTTCACTCCATGTGTCATCATGATACCATTTATGTAAAAACAAAAACATGTCCATCATGTGAGTCAGTGGGTAAAGGGAGTTAGCAGCTTAGGGAAAGCAAAATAAAGGTAAAGGTAATGTTTTATTTCAAATAAGACAATTCTGCAGTACACTACTTCATCTCATCATTTCTCAAAGAGACATATGATGTCATGCCACTACCAAAGAAAAATTCAACTTTTAAGCTACAAATGACCTTCCAAAGCATAAAAAGGGTTTCATTTAAGCATTCACAAGTTTAAGCATCTCCTTGGTAAGTAAATAAACATTTGGCACCTCCTATGCATCCTTCATTTTGAAGAATTTAGTGAAAATCCCTCTCCTAGGGTTTCGTTCTGCTTTTGGTCTCCAAATTATTTTGCTTCATTGTAGTGAGAAAAATCCTATTTTTTATGTTCCATAACCCATTCACATACCTTATACACCCCTCTCAAACATTTCCCATAGCCATTCCCTGCATTTCCCCTCATTTTCCCTAAACCCTAGCTCAATGTTTCAGTTTTGCAAATTTTTAGGCTAGGACTGTGTTTTGGAGATTTTCACAACTTTCCCTCACTCTATTCAAGAAACTCCACCTCCTTACACTCCCTAACATCTATCCCTACCACCCAAATTTTTCCCAAGAATTTAGAAAGCCCCTAACCCCTTCATTCCCCTCCATCTACAAGACTATCTCAAATCCCCTGTTTTCCTAAAACTAAACCCTAATTCTTCCTCCCAGTGAGCTAGGGTTTCACCTTGGAATAAGAGGCCACACACACTAACAATAATAAGTAAAATAATCGAGGACATGTATGAAGTGTTGAGCCATCTAGAATCAAAGAGATCAGTGCCTCAGAAACTCAACAAGAGGTCATATGTGGCACACATGGACTGTTTTGCTTCAACGTGTGCTTTTTGACCAAATGGAGATAAAATTGGCAAAAGTGGAAGAGGTTTTTGTCAATAAGAAACCAAGGTACGACAACCTCCTTCATGTTCTACACATGTATCATTTATTAGGAGATATGAAACTTTCTTGGAGACCTATGTCAAAAAAAAATTTAAATAAATAAAATAAAAATCAAGTTAACTTCCTGTTTTAGTCATGATTTTGTGGCACGGATTCCGAGAACATTAAAATGAGTTTCAAGAAACTGAGAGATTATTTTCTTCATAACATCCTCATAAACAAAACCCTCTCTCATTTTTCCAAAAAATATTATGGTTAGAGATATATCGCTCCATCTTTGAGCCCTATTTTTGCAGAAAAACCCAAAATTTTGACCCTGCCAAAAGCGCGGTGCCTTGGCACTTCGTTTTTTCCTCAGAGGTCCAAATGACAAGTGGCTTGCATTTTTGGAAAGTTTTTTCCCTCCTATCAAAACTCATTTCCTCATATTTTCTAGAAAGGGCTCATATTTTGACAAAAATGAGAAAAAGGGGTCAAAAATCAACATTCTGCCCCTCTTTTTCGCAAACACATATTTCATTAAATTTGGAAGTAGTCAGTGGATCTAGAATTTAGAATTTTAACTAGATTAAGTTTTTTCAAAATGAGGAATTAGAAAGTCACTTATTTCACTAATTTTAATGTAGATATTCACCTTTTTTTATGTAAAAATTATCATGATAAGCTTTATAAAATAAATTTATATAAACTAGCTAAAGCAAATCTTTCACATCTTAATCTTGGATTCCTTACATTATCTATTTTAATATTTTTTATGGTTTATATTAAAAGATAAGTTTGTTAAGATTATTTTATGAAAATAATGATCTGTATGTTACTATTATTAACCTATTTAATTATAATTTGATATAGTAAATATCATGTATGTGTTAAATTACAATTATTACTAAGACAATGTTGGCACAATTTAAAAGTCTATCACCTTTGCAAAACTAGTAATATGGTTGAAGATTAAAAATCTCTATCATCTAGTTTATACTCATATTGGAATTAAATTTCAAAATATTTGTGACGCTACCAACCTTCTTGATTGTTTAACTAAACAAAATTATGATGATCTTGAAACACTTCATTTAATGCTTTTTTAGCATAACCATAAAATTCGAAATAACTTTTAGTAATATCTTTTTACCTTCTTATATACCATATTTGGTCTTAGTGGATGATAATCGTTATTATCACCATCATAATTACATTCTATTGTAGGAAGTTTGCACCATTTTAGAGTTGAGGAGAATTTTTTTAAGGATCACATTAAATGTTGAATGCAAGTAGTAGCATAATTTATTTATTATTTATTATTTGTACTTTTATGTTAAAAACGAAGTTGATTGAGGCTTGCTTAATGAATAATAGATTAATATGCAAGATATATATGAAGTATAAAGTTATTTAATGACAAATGATCTTAGTAATGTGTCCAATATATACCATTATTTAGAACTTTAACTAGATTAAGTTTTTTCAAAATGAGGAGTTAGAAAGTCACATAGCTCACTAATTTTAATGTAGATATTCACCATTTTTTGTGTAAAAATTATCATGATAAAATTTATAAAACAAATTTATATAAAATTGCAAAAGCAATTCTTTCACATCTTAATCTGGATTCCTTATATTATCTATTTTAATATTTTTTTTATGGTTTATATTAAAAGATAAGTTTGTTAAGGTTATTTTATGAAAATAATGATGTGTATGTTACTATTATCAACCCATTTAATTATAATCCGATATAGTAAATATCATGTATGTGTTAAGTTATGATTATTACTAAAAGAGTGTTAGCACAGTTTAAAAGTCTATCACCTTTGCAACACTATTAATATAGTTGAAGATTAAAAAACTCTCATAGATCATCCAGTTTATACTCATATTGGAATTAAATTTCAAAATATTGGTGACGCTACCAACCTTCTTGATTGTTTAACTAAACAAAATTATGATTATCTTGAAACATTTCTTTTAATGATTTTGAGCATAACAATAAAATTCGAAATAACATTTAGTAATATCTTTTTACCTTCTTATATACCATATTTGGTCTTAATGGATGATAATCATCATTATCACCATCATCATTACATACTATTGTAGGAATTTGCACCATTTTAGAGGCGAAGAGAAATTTTTTTTTTAGGATCAAATTAAATGTTGAATGCCAGTAGTAGCATAATTTATTTTTATTTGTTATTTGTTATTTATTATTTATTATTCATTAAGTTGGTTGAGGCTTGCTTAAAGAATAATAGATTAATATGCAAGCTATATATTAAGTATAAAGTTATTTAATGACAAATGATCATAGTAATGTGTCCAATATATACCATCATAGATCCATCTTAAGTGTAGATGTAGGGATCAAATTTCTTCACTTGCAAACATTTTTAGAGTGAAAGATACAATGTGTTATTTGTCATTGTTGAAATTGTATTTTTCAATTCTAAATAGAGTATGTGTTTTTTCTTCAAATAGTTTCTTTGTATCTCTAGCTGAAATATTTTTGAAAATTATAAGATTTAAACATCTAATTCACATATTTTTTTACTTCTAATTACTTTACAACATATTCATTTTTTTATTTTTCTATTTAGAACATAATTTTTATTTTAAAGGGGCACAGATGGATAGACAAACTGACACATCCCCCCATATTGGGCTGTAAAATGAGTCTCTCATCTCATTTACTAATCATTTTAATGATCAAAATCAATCATGAATTATAATGGTAACAAAGTTCAATTTGATTATTTTCAAATATAACAGGAAAGAGAGAAAATTGACTAAGATATTTATTACAAATGTTTAGGTTTTATCCCTGTAGTGTTTAAGGATATTATATTGGAAAAAACATATTAACATTCATATAAAACTTAGATTCCTTGCACTATTTCTATTATCATTAACATTTATATTTATGTATTAAATTTGGCTTGTGAATAATAGATTTTGTAAAAAAGATATTATCTATAAAGTTATTTAACAATATATTAATATTGTTTTTCTTACTATTATTGACCGTTTTAAATTGACACTAACTACTTTGCCTACGTTGAGTACAAATTAATTATACTAGTACAATGTTGGCACCACTTCAAAATCTATAAGAGGAAATATTGTATAATTCTAGTTATGTTGTTCAATGATCAAAATATTTTTTTTTATAAATTAGAGTGCATCAAAATAGCGAATTCGATATATATCAATTATAATAAGGAAAATTAAGGAAAACTCACCTCAAACATTATATCAAGTGTCTAGTATTTATTCATTAAGTGTTTAAATGGTTTATATTAAATAGAATACTAATTAGGTACTCCACTGTTGTTTTAATAGACCAAGTTTAGAAGATGTTTCTAAGTGCATTATTGAATTTGATTATGCATATTTGATATGGTGAGAAGTCATCTTGTTCAAATAAAGATTTGAAAACTTAAATATTAAATAATATAAAACTCCTCCAAAAAGAATATGAAGAGAATATTTGATATACAACAAATATGGAAAAGTGTGTCTGAATGTATATTAATAGATCCTTCAAAAAAACAAATACATCCATGAATCATATAAACCTACTCTTAAGATATTCACTCAATTAGATCAAGAATGGCTTCTACACCATATTTATTTATCTTGGTCTTCTTGCAATGTTCTTTCTTTGGCATCCATGCCCACACTATGGTATTAATTGGAATAGAGCCAAGTTTTGTGTCATCAGGATTTGGTACCCAATATTTCTCTAAAAAATTTCCATTGTATTTCCCTGACATAGGCTTCCACAAGTTAGCCTTTACATGAAGATTCTCACTTTCATTATCCCTAAAGATATTTGAGATGGATTTTGCCATCCAAATCATATCTACTGCATCCTCATTTCCTGATCTAACTAGCAACATCTTTCCTTTCTCAACATCAATCATAAGATTGAATGTTGGCTTTGGCTTATTGCATTTGGGTCCAACATATATTGGTTCATCTATCACATTATCAAAATCTCCATCCATAATACTTGAGATTACTTAGAGTGCATTACGATCAACATCAACAATGTGCCTTGTCTTGGGCCAGAAATCCTCAGAATATGAATCACTTCCATCTATTATTCTATGATCATTATAGATTCCATCTAATGTATCAAGAACTTTATCCCAATACACTACTTTATTTTTCCATTCCTATGTAACAATTGGTGAATCCTCATCCCCAATAGTGTCTTTCCACATTTTTATGTATGATGTTAGCCCTTCCTTTAGTTCTTTTAAGTAGACGTCATTTTGTTTGGAAGCTAAGAAAGATGCCTTCCCTATGGGAATTATAGATTGACCTTCATCATCTATATTCCATAACTCAATTGGTTCTGACCATTCAATACCTCTAATTGATTCTTTGTACCCTAGTACTGGAACATCATTGAGTACAAGAAATTGGAAGTATTGGACATTAAGATGTCCAACTAGTGCATTTTTTCCCTCCTTGATGTATCCATTAAGGAAAATTTTGAAGTCATATACCTTGTCAATAAGTGTAGGTCAAAACATTCAATTTTCTTCAATTATGCGATATGTATCCATCATTTCAGGTAAAGAATAAATATCTTTACTTTTTAGGTTGGAAGAAATTCTTCTGTAGCTTACATATATGTCTTCATGGGTGTGCCCCACAGGAAAGAACCCAACCTCAATAGTGATGAAGACACCAAGTACAGTTAAAAGTGATAGAAACATGAAAAGATAGTGATTCTTATTATCACTTGCTGCATTGTCCAACTGTAACAAAAAATGTGGAGGAAGAGGTTTAAAATCAACATTTTTACTTTTTGAACTTCTGTGAGATATAAAATCATCCTTGTATCCTTGACATTTTGAGTAAATAGAGGTGTCAAGTAATGCATTTGTAAGTGTGTTTCTTGAAATTCCACTTTCATAAAGTAGATCACCATACATATCCATTTGTGGGTCTTCAAGGTCCCTTAAGCACTTTATAAGGGATGTAATAGTAATTGTGATCCCATATGGACAAATGGTAGGGAGAAATGACCAAAACCTCCTACCTTATGCCCATGTGTAAGCATACCTGTCAAAGAAAAACCTAAATTTGTTCCTACAATAGATTTTGATTTGACACGTAGCCTTGGGATTGAAGTCTTTTTTTTGTCCATTTTATCATGGATAATGCTCAAATACTCCTTTGGAAACCGCTCTGACATAATTCTATGGGCATAGTAGCAAAATCTTCCACACATAACAATCTTGTTATGTTTCTTCAACCTACCTCGTGCCTTTTCTTCCAACTCTTTTGTAGTTGATGACATCATTTGTGCTTTCAACACAATACATTCACTGCATTTACTGAAGTTGGTGTTCTTTGAAAATGTCATGTCTCGAAACCTAGTATTCCATATCTTGCTCATTGTTGACTATGATATTGATAAGTAATTGAGCTTTTGAAGAGCCTCATTAATCTCTTTTAATGAAGAATTTTGTGTGTAAGTCGAAGGAAGCAATATTAAAGGAGTAGATGTTCCATCTTCTTCAACTTGACATGTTTGGTTTGGTGAAAAATCTGAATTATCCATTACAAATTTGTGCAATATTTCTATGGCTGCCACTGTGTGAGCTCGTGCTTTGCATGTGTTGGTGTTACCATGAATAGATTTGATCTGTCCATGATGGAAATAATGCTGGTAGTTATAGAATGTGCTTTGAGGAATTTTATGTATCTTATACCATGCTTTCTTACAAATAATATTCCCATTAAATCTCATGTCGTTTACATTTCTAGCAATAGGTGGTAGGCTATGGCCATGGTCATGGCCCTTTGACATGGCTGTGCTTGACATGAGTGAATTCAAAACAAATTCTCTAATACCATTTTTATTTATTTGTATCATACCCCTTTTAGCACCCGCAATGGCCTTCCTATCCACATGCTGAAGACAAACTTTTCTAGTACATACATCTGCTACCAAAAGTCAAATTTCTTTCTCTTCATCTATTTTTGTTTGACATTTTGCAAATTTTTTTGTAGCCATAACTCATTTAATCCTTTTGTTAGCCTCCTATGCCAATAGGTTTCATCTTTCATGATTGTCTTGATTGAACTATGGAATATGTTCAAATCTTCTTTCTTGAGAAAAGGTGTTCCATATTCTGGAAAAACCAAAAAATCAAAAAAGTTAAAAAATGTAAAGAGGGTGTACCCTAAAACAAAAATCAAAGGGTAAGAAAAATAAAGTGGTCAAAAAAAAAAAGAAGTGAAAGAAATGAACCCCAAGAAAAAAACAGACCAAGGAAAGTGTGCAAATCCAAATGCCACTACTAATTCATTTTTGTAATAAAACAATTGTGTGCAGCTTGTCCAACCTTTGCCACAATTCATGAATAAGTCAAACTGTTTAAACTTGGCTTACTCATATTTCAATT
>APFE030526306.1:12288-37885 GCA_000404065.3 Pinus taeda
GGACAAATATCTCCATTGGTATGAGGCCTTTTGGGGTAAGTCCAAAAGCAAATCCATGAGGGCTTAGGTCCAAAGTGGACAATATCATACCATTGTGGAGATATGTGGTGTCCAGAGACCTTACATTCCTTTCCGAAGGAAAAACATTTCTACATTTCTTGTTATTCCTTTCCGAAGGAACAACACTTTTGTTTTTGTTGTTCCTTCTGAAGGAGCAGCACTTTCGCCAAATTGTTTTGTCGTTCCTTTCCAAAGGAACAACACTTCTACCATATTGTTTTTCCGTTCCTTTTAAAATCACATCCCTCCTTTGCATTTTTTTCTTTTTTTTTTTTCATTCTTATCGAAGGAAAAACAAATTTGATTTCGGATGATCTTAAGTTGTTCCACCAAAGGAGTGGTATTTTATTTCGCACTTGCTTTATTTGTTGTTCCGTTTAAGGAACAACTGTTGTTCCTCTTAAGGAACAATAGTTTTGAGTGTATTTTTTTTCTTTTGTTTGTTATTCCTTTTAAAGGAACCACGATTTTTGCATGTAGATGTTCTTTTGCTGTCCCTCTTAAGGAACAACAGTTGTTCCATCTAAGGAACAACACTTTTTGAGTGCATTTTTTTTGTTTTTGTGTGTGTGTGTGTGTGTCATCATTTAGAACATTTTTTTGAATGATGATCCTTTTAAGGCACAGGTATACATTTATGCAGGAATACAAAAACTAGAGGATACTAAAATCAGAAAACCAAAGAAAAATGGTTATCTTTGGAGAAATTGCTTTGAATCGATAAGAAAAAGGAGGAAAGGACACAACTATTTATATCACTTTGCTATCTTTATTTTCACTAAAACCAATTTGATTGATTATTTTTATCATGTTGGTTCTTTCTTAATTTTCATAATTCTCTTTGGTCATTATTATTGAATAAGAATAAGGGGATATTTTCCTCTATTGAGATGTTTAGACTTCTTCCACCATCCCTACTCTTAAGGAGTGTTGAGCCATCTTCTGTATATAAATAGGAAAGTGCTATATAAAATAAAAGAAAAGAGAGAAATATATATCTATATGATTATGAACATGATTTGTCAAATGAAGGATAGGGGGTCTCATCAAGAGCCAGCCTACCATGATCATAAGGAAGCAAGTGAAGTGGCATTCCCACTATGGCCACCACACCAGGGATATGATCCAAGAGGCATATCATAAAAATAAAAATTCCTTGGAACGGGAGGTCTCATCATGAGCCATCCTACCGACCTTTCACTCCTACCTAATGAATGGGATTGTGATTCATCTGGTTACCAATCCAACACAATGGCCTCCATTCTAACATCACACAACACTTTTCTAGGCATACATGAAGGATTATGGTTCCAAGGGTGAAACAAGCAACTTTGTCAAGGTTATGGACACCTGTGGGCAACAGAGCTCTGCTCATGGTATTGAAGTCATACTTTTCAAACACCAATAGTCATTATAAACCCTTTTCTTATATCTCTATCTTGATTTCAAATGAGATTATGTTATATAACCTTTTCGAACCTCTTACACATGAAAAATCATTTATAAGTCAATCATAATGGTTAAAGTGGATAATGACCGCATAAGAATTTTTACTTACATCAGCTATCCTCTCCTCTATTTTTCACATCATTTCAAGGCATTTCCATATCTATTTGTGATTTCCATCATAAGCCTCGATTTCAGTAATCTGTTGCTTTTTGTAATCATGTCATGGATAGATACGCCATCCCTTTATTCTACTGTACGACTGCAGTCCAACATGTTGCTCCTTTATTCGCTGGCCAAGGACAGCCTATCACATTTCACGGGGGCGCGGGTGACCTCCATAATACACTGGCATATGTGTCAACTCCTTATTTGGAGTTACTATGACCCCATCAAAACTCGAGAATAGCAAGTTTAACGGTATTGATATTTCCCAATATGCACAACTTGTTGTTCCACCATCATTTCTATGTTTTTGCTCTGTAAAAATTAATAGTGTGTTAAGCTTGAACAACTTGCCATTCCATTGTCATTTTTGTGTTCTTGCTCCATAAAAATTCACAGTGTGCTAAGCTTGACCAACTTGTTATTCCATTTTCATTTTTGTGCTCTTGCTCCGTAAAAATTCATCATGTGCTAACTTGAACAAAATGGGTGGCAGATCAATATGCAGCGAAATGCAGGTGTTAATAATTTCCGACGCTGCACATGAAATTTTAGTAAGAGCAGGATGCATTTCCTACCTTAATCGACTACAACAGTCTAATGAGATGGTGTCCATTGAATTTCTGCAGAATTGGCAGGAAGATCGCTCCATGGTGAGGGGCAGGCAAATAACAGTAACATATGTGATAATTGCTAAAGTATCGGGACTGCCAACTGTTGGACCAGTATGGACCCAGAAGAAAGTGAGACTTCAAGACACTATAACCATCTTCTGGGATGAAGGACAGAGCCTTACTTTCAAAGGAAAAGGATTCCTACTGCAACCCTGGGAGAACCTTGGGCAGAATTAGCCAGAATTGTGTAAAGCTACATCAAATGCGATGGTTGAAAAGATGTGGTAAGACCACGCCATCTCAAATTGTTAGTTTTATTAAAACAAAAATGTGTTGTAAATTTGCCCGCATACTTAAATTTTTTATTGCATGATGTTGCTCAGAGCATAAGAAAATCTCATTATGTAGAAACGATAGTAAGTCATCATGGCTTAATTTGGTTAATAGTCAGTTATAGTCTCGCTCAACAGTAGATTAGTTGGGAAGAATTGGTATTCTCGATAGATGGGGGATTGGCCTTACCAGCCCAAAATGAAAAAGAACTGCTAGCACATCAATGAGACCGTAGAAACAAAGACAGTCCACCAGATTGGTGAGAAGCAGGGCAATGTTGGGAAGTCTCGAAGAAAACAGTAGTCATCCATTAGAGATATATGACTCAGAGGACGAGCAACCCCCACAACTTGAAGGAGGGGAAAATGAAGAAGAAGAATTAGAAGAAAATGAAGAAGAGTAATTAGAAGAGGAAATTGAGCACTCCAGTGAGGAAGAAGGGGAGGAAGCAGATCCACCAAGCAAAAGCCCATTACAAAATCCTTTACAAGAAGATGAATTGGCCTTGGCCAACATGGGTGAGTACATCCAGCCCCACAACCCACTCAACCTCGATATTGAGGCAGGACAATCACATGAACCCTCTACTCATAGTAAGAGTGCATCTCAAGAGATGAATGATGAGGAAGAAGAAGAAAGACAATCACAGGAACACTCTGCTCATAGCAAGAATGCATCTAAGGAGATGAATGACGAAAAAAAATAGAAGAAGAAGCCACCCAAGAAATAGCAGATCAAACCAGGTTTCCTCCCCGAAGAAACCTGATCAACAGAACGAGAACACTGAAGAAGTGTCCCAAGCATAAAATATGGAAATAAGCGAGGGTGAGGGTACAATCCTTGAAGAACAAAGCCCAGGCCTAAGAAAATAAATAGCTATTCCTTCAAAGAAAATGAATGAAATCGAAAGGCTATGAAAGGAACACCAAAGACTACTAAATGTAGTAAAACAACTCAGACAACAAATAAGGGTCCTAAAAATGGGGAGAATATTGAAAAGAACGCCTGGAACAAAGGTTGCAGCCACCTAGACGAAACCCCATAAAATGAAGACCAAGGGGACTCAAACTAAACCCATTATCATTCAAGACCACAACGAACAACATGCGACTGTTACAAACGTAGAGACCCAAACAGAAGACACACCAATCTATAATAAGGACGTCCAGATAGAGGAATTGTCCTCTAGCATCACAACCAACCGTACAGTTCATGAGAAGGAAATGCAGACAATAGGAACCAAATGTCGTAATAAGGAGATCCAAGTAGATATCTAGCCCAAAAATGTTTTGATGGAAAATGATCCTAGGATAGTGAGACTCCAAGAGGATCTAGCACAGGCCCATCAGACGATAGAAAAGCTCGTAGAGGAAACTGTTCCTTAGGAGAAATATCAAAAGTTATAGTAGCAGCTAAAGAACATTAGTGCATCGGAGAGCAAGGCCTACAATAGGTGTCAGAGGGTGGAGGAAAAAGTTAAAAAGGTAACTAATAGACTAGACACATTTATGAGTCAAATGGATACTCTTTTTCCTCTATTTACTAATGTTCTAGCATGTAGGGCACCTGCCAAAAATTATTCTTTGTTTTTGATGGAAAGGTACTTACAATTAAAAATTAAGGCTGTCAAGGCAAGGGTGCCTATAGAGTTAAAAACTATTGATGATTTTATAAACTGATGTAAACATTATGGGGTGAAAATCCAGTGATTGTTATGTGAGTTTTACTTGCATAATTTGGTGTTGGACTGTGAAATGGAGGAGAACCCTAGTCCTTTTGTGGGTGATATCTAGCTTCAGACATTCATCTCTTTTGTTGTTAACCAGATAAAGTGGCTTAAAGCCCATAATACCTTTCAGAGACATGAGAATGGGTTAGATCTGTGGGTAAGGGGTAAATCAAGAAACCCATTACAACTGTGGAATAAGAATAGAAGCTTAATGTGAAAGAAGGGTGTGATCCAGACATTGGGGCCCATTCACACAACAGTTGTCCAACAAGGGGTGGAATACTTCCTATCCATCAAAGACCTTGCCATAACAGCAGCTAGACTTCACTGGAAGACTTCCAATCAGAATGTTCAGGACAGAGAGCCATTCAATTACGAAAATTTTAAGTTAGCTGTTGATCATCTGCTTACCTATAGTAACCTCATCCTGAGAGAAGGCCCATATTGGCTAGGTTGTAGGTTTCGAAGTCCAATTATATGGTATCCCACAACAAGGTATAAGGCTACATATGAATTGCTTGAAGGCCAGACAGGGCGTATTTTTGAAGTTTTAGCTAGACATCATGGTTTTAGACCATTGCATGAAAATCCCTCTCTAGCCTATTCCCTAACTACCTTGCATGTCAATTACAATGTTTTCATGAGGGCATGAAAAAGGGTAAGTAGGGGGGTATGTTGAGCATTGGAAAAGGTATGTATTTACCACTTATTTCTTTATCTTTTCCTTTGAATCATAACTTCTTTACATTCTAAGATGGAAATATGATAAAGAATTATGATAAAATTAAGGAGATTTGTGATTGATTCAAAATGAATAATTATTGTCTTTTTCTATATAGAAAGTGAAGAAAATGGAAAACCACTATTCAGGAGGAAAAGACAAAGCAAAAGCAACTATTTTCCCTTTGACAGGAAGCTGTATCTAGACGAGGAGATCAAGATCGAGTGCATAATCCAGGAAAAGAAAGAGGAAAAGCGGCATCAGCGCAAGAAGACAAAACAATAACTAGAGATCAAAGATAAAGTGAATCCCTCAGGATCCTTTGATCTTGAGGGATCGCTGCTTCAAGACTTATTAGTACTCTTGATACTTCCGCCTAGCCATTATAAAAAGGGATAGCACTAGTAGCCCAGGGGGCGGATATTATTGTCAATTTGTCGAACTTACTATTGTACTCTTAACTTTGATCATCGACTCTCTTTGAAGAGAAATTTTTGTAACTCTGCCATTTATGATTAATATATAACTCAATTCTTGTTCCATTATCTGATCCTAGAGAAACCGCAGCAATGCTTCCCTGGTGGCTAAGGGTCTCGCCCTAGTGGATCCATTTGCTTCTTGTATCATTATTTTACAATTACAGTCATGTGTGGTTTGATTTCCTTTGCATTTCCTTAATTTACTTTATTCAGTAATCTTCTGTTTCTGAACGTTTCCCTGAATTTCTCTGCTATATCAAAATCGTAATTGGATAGCAAGATTATTCTTTATGACTTGAAATGTGATGTTGTTCATTCTGAAATAATATTGCATTGTCTAATTCGGATTCTGTTGTTCATTTACAGATTGCTATTGTTGTTTATTGTTGTTCATTTAACTATGGTTCATTTACAATTGTGGTTGCGGTTCATTTAACTATGGTTCATTTACAATTGTGATTGCTGTTCATTTAACTGTTGTTCCATTATAATTGCAATTGTCATTCCTTTATATCTATGGTTAATGTCTTGCGTGTTAGAATAAGATTACTGATTCAATTACTCTATCGTCACTGAGTGTTTACACTTAATTAAGTTTGTTGTTCAATCTTTGTAGATTTAATTAGGTTTGTTGTTCCTTTCTTAGTTAAAGGTTACTGTTCAATTCATTTCGGTTAAGACTGTTGCTCAATTTACTTCTGTAGATTAAGCTTTTTTGTTTGATCTTTTCAATAGATTTAATTGTTGTTCCTTTTCTGTTAATTGAATTGTTATTTCCAACATTTACTTGAGTGTGGATAGAAAGATCTACAACTGTAACGAACATTGACTACTACTGTCTAGTTCTCAGATCGAGATCTTGTCTGTGATTGATTTTCATTTACATCAGTTTATAGGGGAAAGAGTTATCATTACTGCATCCTTGACTAATGATTGCTATAGTTTCTTGAGTGAATGATTTAGTTACAAAGCATTTAAGTTTCTTGCCATTACAATTAGATTTTGTTTCCAGCATTCAGTTACTTTTGCAAGCACTATACTGCAAACATTACTCTTGAACAAGTGACCACCTCAAATTGAGTACACTCTTGAGAAAAAAAATCGTACCTAGATTGATAATTAATGTAGGGAAAATAGGGGTTAACAGATAACTTTTTATCGCTCAACAAATGTATGCCCAGAGAGAAGGGGTAGACTTAGAGGAAACCTTTGCACCAGTAGTGAGATTGGAAGCTATCAAAATGTTTCTTTCCTTTTTCAATCATGAAAATATCAAGGTATATTAGATGGATATAAAGTCTACATTTCTCAATGGGTATCTCGAAGAAGAGGTTTATATTGAGTAGGTAGAAGGATTCACGCTCATCGAATATAAGGAGTTTGCGTGAAAATTAAAAAAGCCCTTGTGTGTACTGCAACAAGCTCCGAGAGCTTGGTACGCAAGATTGGATCGATACCTTTTGCAACAGGGCTTTAAGAAAGGTAATGTAGGCAACAATTGATACATCAAGTCTGAAGGTGATTATCTATTGATTGTAGTAGTATACATGGGTGAGATAATCTTTGGAAATGACATGGAACAATTGTAAAATCAATTCAGAAACTGTATACAGACATATTTTGAAATGTCCATGGTCGGAGAGTTATATTTCTTCATGGGATTGCAAATTTCTCAGTCTCAGAATGGAGTATTTATATCCCAATCCAAGTACCTATGATAAACTTTGAAGAAGTTTGGGTTAGAATATTGATATCCAGTTATCACACCTATGGTTACGGGCTGCAAATCATTCAAAGAAGATGAAACACTGCTGGTAAATCAGACTGAATACAAATCCATGATAGGAAGCTTGTTGTAAGTCATGTTATCTTTGTCAAAAGGATTTTCAAATATCTTGAAGGAACAACAGATTATGGATTGTGGTATGGTAAGAGCAGAGAATTTAAGTTGAAGGCCTACACTACTGCTGATTGAGCATGTAGTATTGATGATAGGGACAACACCTCAGGTGCAACATTCTTCTTGGGAAAATTCTTAGTGTCATGGTTCAACAAGAAACAAGTCTCCATATCTTTATCAACAACCGAAGCAGAATATATTGCAGCTACCACCTGTTGATCGCGAATCCTATTTATGAAGTAGACATTGAAGGAAATTAAGGTAGAGTTGATTGATCCTATTCCAATCATGTGTGGTAATACTAGTTCCATCATCATCTCTAAGAATCTATTCATGCATACAAAGATCAAGCATATCCCTATCAAGTTCCATTTCTTAAGGGAACATATTGTAGCCAATATTGTTAGACTTGAATATGTGGCCACTAAAGACCAACTTGTAGATATCTTTACTAAGCCACTAGCAACAGAAACCTTTGAATATCTCAGGCAAAATATAGGAGTTATGATTCCTCCTCCCAAATGACTCAATTTTGGGGTGTTTTGGTAGTTGCTCAACATGTGGGATCAATTTAAGAGTAGGATACAGTGGTTTAGGGGAAAATCTCAAAAGCATCCTTTTCCATTGATGCCAAAGGGGGAGAATATTATTGTTTCATTGGAGAAGCCATCAAGAAGACCATTCCTGGTTTCAAGGGGAGCTTATGTTGTTGCCATCAATGATAAAGGGGGAGATTGTTGGATAGTTGGTATTGTATGGATGGTTAACGGCTGCAAGTGTGTTGGAATTGCTTTCAACTTGGCTTGAATTGTTTGATATGATTGATATGTAAAGCTCAGGAGCATTCCTATGGTTGATGCAGTTTATGATAGATAATCACCATAGTAATAGGCTTATTGGAGAAGCCATAAAAAGAAGACAATGGTGGTTGGGAGTCCCAAAATTTGGAGGAGATTCTTCCTAAAGAGATCATTTTAGATACTCTTGGAATTAATACAGTTGGTTAATGCTCTGAAGGAGCTTTCCAATAGTATGTTAAAGCCTAGAAATGACCTCCTAGAACAAACATTATTGATTGCCGAAGACAGGGTTTTAAAGTCCAAGGCAGGCATAATTTTAAACTCTAGATATTTTAGAGCCCGAAATATCAGAGAA
The DNA here is from genome assembly GCA_000404065.3 of Pinus taeda. Lineage (NCBI taxonomy): Eukaryota > Viridiplantae > Streptophyta > Pinopsida > Pinales > Pinaceae > Pinus > Pinus taeda. The sequence goes on from APFE030526306.1 coordinate 20,891, forward strand.
GGTCAGAAGTTCAGAGATCGGAAGGGCAAATAATATAGAAGGAAAAAATTATGAAGGCAAAGAGGTAAAAAAATTGGATCCTTAGAGGCTTGGAACCTTGGGACCATAGAACATTGAGAGCCAAATTTTGGAAGGCCTGATATCGGAAAGCTCAAAGCATTGGGACCTTGTATCAAAAGGACTAAGTAGGTCATATCAGAACCTCATAGAAGAGGGCATTAGAATATTGGAAGGATGGGGTCATCGGAACCTTGGAGAGTATGGCCATCAGAACATCAGAGGAAGGAATATCAGAAGCCTCATAACATTAGAGGAAGGAACCTTGTAACTCCTATCAATTGCAATTCTTTGAAAGCACAGAGGTTTGCGAGGATGAGGAATTAATAAAGAAATTCATCTTGAAACCAAGGCTTGATGGGACCCTTTATCTCTCCTCTAGTAGGACACATAGTGGTAGGTGATTTGCCTTGTGAGGTTGACATGGTAGATGACATCATCATGACGTGACTGTACAATGGACACGTGGTAGTTTGATTTAGGATTTTCAGTAACCTATTAGGGAAATATGGGTGACATGTGTCACCATTAAGGAGGCTCCACTTGGAGTAATGATGACAACATGACGTCATCTTAGAGGTTGGAACATCAGAGGTTGGGATTTTGTAACCTTTGATGAATTCTTATGAAAATGATTTGATTTGATAAAGGAGCTTTGACGTGGCTGGCGTTTAGCTCAAAAAACTAAGAGGGAGAGAAAAAACATAAGGAGATAGGTTCTCAACAGGAGCCTGGAAGCCTTAGCACCTAAGTGCTAAGCCCACGGTCATAGCACCTGGTCATATGAAAAAAAAAGAAGGGGCTAAGCATGAAGGGATTGGGACCCTCAAGACCCTGCAATTTTGTAACGTCCCTTTTAACAAAAGTTGCGATATGGGAAGCCCCAATATTATTGTAAAAAGTTACAGAAGGATGAATGGATCGACAACTTGAGATTAAATGAAATTCAAAGGATTTTATTAATGGAGTTAATGGCATAGGAAGAGATTGATGTCTCAAGGAAATGTGGAGAGTGAGTCACAGATAAGAGCATCATGCCTATCTCGTGGTTAAAAAAAAGGGGGCCACCCTTAGGTATAGTAAAGTTCAAAGAGCCATGAATAAACATGGAGAGCCTCAGGCGTAGGAGATTGGTTCACAAAGTGCACAATGTCTAGTTGAAGTGTGGATTATTGACTAAAAATTAATTCTTGGCATGAAGAACCACATAGAGAGTCGGTAAAGAGCTCAGGTGCCCATATTCAAAGTTTAATGAGGTAGCAGAATTGTAGCATCAAACAAACAACACCATGGAGGATATATTTAGAGGTACACTCAAGAAGTGAGGCAATAGGAAGGAAAGGAAACATTGAGCAGTGTGCAACATATGAACAACCAGTGGTTTCCATTGATAAAATTAGGGAAGAGAGTTTTGTTGCAAGTGCTTAAGAATGAGAGAAGAGTGTGTGTGAGTTGAGACACTAGCCCAAGTGTTGAACTGGAGAAATGTGTTTCAGAGAGACTTTGGAATAGAACACATAAGTGGAGAGAATACGGAGTTGTTGCATCAGACCAAGAGAGGCTACAGAATAGTGGAGGATCGATATCAGAAGTTGATTCTGTAGTAAACCAGTTTGGTACTTTTCTATATTTGTATGTGCCTTTGTTTTCAGATTGAAAATTGTATGAAAAATAAAACAGTGGCAAGAATAGGTGGGAACCTGCATTCATAAGAGGCTGGTGCCTCTCAACCAGTAGGTGCTTGCTATCCTAAGGTGTTTGGTGCCTCTTGTGAGTGGGTGCACACAAACAAATTGATGTAATTAAGTAGGTGTTTAATTTACGTCATAACAACAAACAAATTGGTGGTTTTTTCCCTTTGGGTTTCCACGTGAAAATAATGTTGTCAATATGTGTATGCTGCTTATGTGATGTATTGTATGTACATATGAATGTTTCATTTTTCTACTCATTTGCTTTATGTATAAATTCTCTCATAAGTATTAGATAGTAGATGAAAGAACTTAAAACATATTCGGTAAAAGTTTTAGGAACCTCACTATTACTAATTCACCCCCCCCCCCCCCCCCCATAAGTAATTCGTTATTACAACAATAATCACCTAAGGTTTAATTTTTATACAATTATTTTGATCCATAAATTGTTTTTGATATTCCACTAGACATTTCATCAAAACAAATCTGATAAAATTATATTTAAAATCTAAAATTCTACACTATTACAATTTTTATTTTCTTTAATATTTCTAGATATGTAAATTACTATTAATAGTGTTTGCATGTGATTTAAAATTATGTAGAAAATAGAGAACATAAAAATAAAAATTCACACACACATTTGAAACAAGATATGACCCGGGAAATCCTTTAGGGAGAAAAACCTAGCTGTAAGGTGAGGTTGCTCTGCTCTATTTCTCTGAATAGAAAGATGTCTACGAGTACAAAGAAGTAAGGCATATGGCCTATGGGATACTATAGTGCATCGATCCTCTCTGTGTATTCTATCTCCTATCCCTCTTGGTTATTTTTTTCTCAACTATGGAAAAAATGCACTCGAAAGAATGGGACCCCTTTTCCTCCTAATGGCTTAGTTATAACGCAACTCGATAGACTAATAGTGGTTAGGTTTGAATACCTCAACTCATAACCAATGTTACAATATAGACTCTTCCAAATTCTTCTACATCATAATCAGGTGTCTAGCCCATTTGTCATGAATAATTGGGGTTGACATGGCATCCTCTTGAATTATGGTGGTGAAAACAGGAAGGTCAATTTGTGAGTGGCATAATTTTCACATACATACTCAAATTGGCGTAATTCTTGTGTCGTTGGAAAGGTATATATGTGTAGAATAGGAAAAAAAGGTATTTTTCCTAAAATGGCTAATTTTTACCTCCAAGAAACATCTTTTGATGCCTCAAAATTCTTCTAAAAGGTTTCAGACCTCAATTTGCTAAACTGGGTACCATTAGTATGAATAGTCCTGAGAGTTGATTCCTCCACGTTTTCCACTCTAGAAGCATCAATATGAATAATAAATAATATAACGATCCAATCCAAATCACACCTCCCCATTTTTAGAGGCTTTTTGTCCCCAAATATTCTACTGAATGAGGTGAGGAGAATTTTCCTCCACCTTTCGCTGAGTGTACCATTTAGCTTTGCATAGAAGTTGTCCCTTCAACCCAATCTTTCAGAGGTCATGTTGCCACTGTCTTGTAGTTCTAGATATCTTCTACAGAATTGTATATTATTTCAACTATGATTGAGAATATGGTGCCAAATCATCCATAGAAGGTAGGACTTGTTTCTATTCCTAATCTATCATGGATGGCTAATAGAGTTTCAGGTTCTCTATAATCATAACTGAGTAAATGCACATATATGTTGGTGAACTAAGTTGCTTGTTCAATTGTATCCATACTCTATCTCCCACCTTGAATTATTCCTATTTTCAATGCTAATCATGCATGGCCTTATGTTTCTCTTGTGAATTATGTAGTGTCTCATGTACATGTATATGGATGTGTTTGATATTATCTATAATTTGTTTAGCCCTCAAGGCATCTCCTGTAATATCTTCCCTCACTACTCCTTGTTGCCCATATGTAATGTCCAAAGGTGAAGGTGAAAAATAACCAAAACAAGTTTCAAATGGGTAATTCCTTGTAGAAGTGTGTACTTCTCTATTGTAAGAATATTGCATAAATACTAGATTTTCATCCCAGACCTTTGGATGCTTCTTGTTGTATCCCCTCAGAAGTTGCACCAAAGTCTTATTGAATACTTATGTCTGCCCATTTGTTTGTGGATGGAATGTTGTAGATCACTTCAACTTTGTGTTCCTCTTCTCCCACAATGTAATCCAAAATGCATAGAGAAATCTCATGTCTCTGTTTGAAACAATCCTCCTTGGTATCCCAAAGTGAACCCAGAACTGTCCAAAGAACAAGTTTATTTATAAGTACTTCCTTTTAATGTAAATTAGAGATTATCTTAAATACTCATAATTATATTTAGGATTTATGATGGTTTTCAAGTCAGATTTAAACCCAGACCAATGAAGATGATGACTTTCCTCTCAATCATATACATGTACTTTCACTTGAAATGTGTCATTATTATTATTATTTAAATTGATGTTGATGAATATTTATAGTTAATTTTATGTTCTCATTGAGATGATGGACATTTCAGGTGAAAAATTCACTCATCAGAATGTAAACTAATCTTTTTTTCCCTAAATATGGGTGAAGTATTCACCCAAAAAGTAAAACATCTCAATGAGAACACAGAGTGATGACATATCTTCATCATCATCAATTTATGAACAGTGAAAATATACATATTAAAATTATGTCATTTTTATTAACCCAAGGTGGAATTTTTATACAAATATGTCAAATCATTACATATCATTACCTAAGGTTGACTTTTTATACAATTATGTTGACCTGTAAATTGTTTTGGATATTCCATTGGACATTTCGTCACAATAGATCTAATAAAATTATATTTAAAATCTAAAATTCTACATTATTATGATTTTTATTTTCTTTTATATTTCTAGATCTATAAATTATTGTTAATAGTGTTTGCATGTGAATTAGAATTATGTATAAAATATAGAACAACAAAATAAAATCTCACACACACACATTTGACATAAGATATGACTTGGGAAATCCTTTAGGGAGAAAAACCTAGCTGGAAGGTGAGGCTGTTATGCTCTCTTTCTGTGAATAGAAAATGTCAATGAGTTCAACGAAGTATGGCCTATGGCTTGTGGGCTACTACAGTGCACAAATCCTCTATGTGTGCTCTATCTCCTATCCCTCTCAACTATTTTTTGCTCCGCTATGGAACAAATGGACTCGAAAGAATGGAACCACTTTTCCTCTTAGTGGCCTAGTTATAACACAACCCGATAGCCTAATAGTGGTTAGGTTTGACTGCCTCAACTCTTAACCAATTTTACATTATAGAACTAAGAATATTCGAAAGTAATCTACATCATAATTAGGTGGCTAGCCCCTTTTTCACAAATAATGGTGGTTGACGTGGCATCCTCTCGAATTATGGTGGTGAAAACAGGAAGGTCAACTTGTGAGTCGCATAATTTTCACATACATATTCCAATTGATCTAATTCTTGTTCTGTTGGAGAGGTATCTATGTGTAGAATTGGAAAAAAGGTACTACACCTAAATTAGCTAAGTTTTACCACCAAAAAACATCATTTGATGCCTCAAAATTCCACCAAAAGGTTTTAGACCCCAATTTGCAAACTAGGCACCACTAGTAAAAATAGTCATGAGAGTTGATTCCTCCACCTTTTACACTCTATAAGCATCAAGATGGATAATAAAAAATATAATGATCCAATATAACTCACACCTCCCAATTTTGGGAGGGTTTTTGTCCCCAAAAATTTCTACTTAATAAGGTGAGGAAATGTTTCCTCCACCTTTCCCTAAGTGTACCATTTAGCTTTGCCTAGAATTTGTCCCTTCAACCTAATCTACCAAAGTTCATATTGCCCCTGTCTTGTAGTTATAGACCTCTTTTGCAAAAATTCATCTTCTATCAACTCTGGTTGAGCATATCGTGCCAAATCCTCCACAGAAGGTAGGGCTTGTTCCTCTTCCTAATCTAGCATGGAGGGTTGAAAGAATTTTAGATTCTCTACAATCAGAATTGAGTAAATGCACATATATGGTGGTAAACTAAGTTTATAGGAATTATCACCCACCTTTTCTAGTATCTCGAAGGGACCATACCTCAAATCCTTTATTTTCTTACTAGGCCCTTGTAGCGTCTCCTTGTTCAATTGTATCTATACTCTATCTCCCACCTTGAACAATTTATATGTTTTATGCTAATCATGCATGGCCTTATATTTCTCCTGTGACTTATGTAGTGTTTCTTGTACCCGTATATGGATATGTTTTATCTTCTCTATAATTTTTTCTGCTGTTAAGGCATCTCCAGTAAGATCTTCCCTCACTCCTCATTGTTGCCCATTTGTAATGTCCAAAGGTGAAGGTTGAAAATATCCAAAACAAGTTTCAAATGGAGACTTTCTTGTAGAACTGTGGATTGATCTATTGTAAGAATGTTTCATATATACCATATTTTTATCCATGGCATTTGGATGATTTTGGTTGTATCACCTCATAAGTTGCACCAAATTCATGTTGACTACTTTTGTTTGCCCATTTATATGTGGATGTAATGTGTTCGATCTCTTCAATGTTTTGTTCCTCTTCTCCCACATTGTACTCTATATCACATAGAGAAATCTTGTGTGCTTGTTTGATGAAATTCTCCTTGGTATCCCAAAGTGCACCCAGACTTGTCCAAATAACAAGTTTGTTGCTTCTTTCCCACTGATGTTTTTTTTACAAGGCTTCAACACACACATCTTGTTGAACCTATCAACTACCACAAACATGTATTTATGTCCCTTCTTGGTTTTTGGTAAACATCCCACAAATTCCATGGAAATTGTTTCCCAAGGATGAGTGGGTACATGTAAGGGATGATATAGACCTTATTTCCTATTTCCGAGTTTGTTGGCACACCAAAGCAAGCATCCTCTTATGAACCTAGCTACTTGCTCTTGCATCTTGGGCCAACATACATGCTTATGCATGTTGGCCATGGTCTTTCCTACACCCAAGTTCCATGCATCCTTGGAGGTGTGAGCCTATCTAATCAACTAAAATCACTCACCTTTAAGAACACATAACTTATCCAACCTGTAGAGTAACCCATCCTGGAGATGGTATTCAATGGTTCTATCGCCACTGTGCACATGACTCTGACTGTATAACTGTTGATATATCTCCTTGAAGTCCTCAACCTATGAATATTCCTATTTATATGCATCATGGATGAATGGCTCCATGTGCATCAGAGTTCCCAAAGTTGTGACCTTTGGCATGGATGGCCTTGAAATCATGTTAGCCAACTTATTTTTTCTTCACTTCTTATACTTAATCACTAAATGAAACTACTATAGAAACCCCATACAGTTGTAATACCTGGTTTGTTGTAGCTTACTCTTTTCTTGTAGGTACTATGGTGGATGGTGACTTGTGTGGATTATTGTCTCCTTTCCCATCAGGTAATGCTCCCACTACTTCACAGCTTGCACCAAGGCATATAGCTCCTTGCTGTAGGTAGGGTAGTTAATAACTGTTGGAAATAATACTGAGAGGGGGGGTGAATCAGTATTATCAGGTCAAATAATCCTTTTCAAAACCAAATTGTATACGCTACTTTAGTTAATTCAACCCGCGTATATACGCAACTCTTCAGAGGTAAACCAGCGTACACAGAGCAAAATTTTAATTTACTTAAACTATCAGATGATGTTGGTTAATCTGAGATGCAACATCAATAACCAGTAACCAGAGACAGTAAAACAGAGCAGAAAGACAATCGCACACAAGAACACCAGATATAAGGTGGAAACCCAATGTGGGTGAAAACCACCTGCTGCAATTCGTCTCTATCTTTCTTTAATTAGAAACTTCAGTTTACAATGTACTGGTGCAGTCCTTTGCCAATACGCAGGCTACAACCTGCAGAGAGCTACAAATCTCTCTCGTTTTCCAGCTTCTCCTGGAAGGGAACTACGACCCCCTTAGCTCTTACACTAGCCAAGATACTAGTACATAGGTGTTGACCTACAGAAGTCTACAACCTTCTCTTTCTTCCAGGGACCACGTTTCATCAATTTTCAAACTGGATCCATGAACATCAAAAGATCATCAAGAATCAACCAATCTCCTGTTCACAAATTAGATCTGAATCAAGTAGATATTCTCCTTACAGCTGTACCCAAAACATAGTACCAGAAACCATACACCAGAAAGCAGAATCCAGAACACAGCAGCAATAGTCAGAAGCAGCTAGATCACAACTTAAATTATATACGCTATTTCAACAACCTAAAACTCGCGTGCATACGCTTCTGCGTATGGAACAACCTGCGTATACGCCCCTTTACTTCACTGAAACTGCGTGTATACGTGTCTTCGCCTTACTGAACCTGCGTACAGATCTTATGAAGGATAATTCACTCTTTCAACTATTCAATCATTAATTAACCCAGATTACCAGATAGATCAAGCAAGCGTCACATCTAGCAGATCAAAATCATACAAAGATACTATCATTCAAGCTTAAAGATTATGACTCATGAATAGAACTTATCCTTCCTTTTGCGCTAAAGTTCCTCCTTCCTTCAGATCCAGATCTACATCACCACCCAATATACCAGCTCTAGCACTTTTCAGATCTTCAATTATAATTCAGATTGACATTTGTCACAAGATCTCCTTCCTCTTTTATAGCCTTAGGCCTTCCCCAGTACCATAGTCCAAAACCATAACATTCCAATACCATGAACCCAAAACTAGGGATCAACACATCTGACGAGACGCCATGGTCCAAACCATAGGATCAAGTTCCAAGACCTATCTGCCATGGACCAAAAGAATGATCCCCAACATATATGTGCTTTTGTAATGTATAACCCACGTGTATACGCGCCTTCGTCTAGATGAACCTGTGTATATGTCTTTTTATACTTTCTCAGTGCCTGAACTGAGATCTGATACTAAAGAAGGTTTCTATCAAGGACAACACCTGTGCCATAGCTCCAAACCTGAGCCATAATGCCAACAGTATGCACCCATTAACTTCCTACTCCATAATGAAGTTTATGGAGGAGGAGTTATTCTTGAGATGCTGGAAGAAAAGATCCAACTGTTTCTAGCCATGAGACTAGATGACATTAGTGTCATCCACAAATATCTTCCAAAGCTTGGGCAAGAGATGGGTTAAGGCCAAAGCCTTGGATTCAAAGTCTTCCTTAAAAATATTAGCAACAACTGAGGATAGGGTGGAGCCCATGGCAACAATAGATATATGTTCATAGAATTCACCTTTGAAGCTAAAAAAAGTGGAAGTGAGATAGATCTCAACTAACTCAGTGGTGTCAAGGTTCGTGAGGTGGTTGATGAACTCAATGGACTCCTTTATAGGAATGCAAGTGTAAAGGGAGAGCACATGAAAGCTCAGAAGAATTTCCTCGGGGTCAAACTTTATGCCCTTAAGCTTTTCAACAAATGATGCAGAGTCTTCAACGAAAGACTCTTGGAGTCCAACCAGGGGTCTAAGTTTCATGGTAAGGTATTTTGCTAGGAAGTAGGTGGGACCACCAATGGTACTCACAACGTGCCTAAGGGGAACCCCCTCATTGTGAATCTTTGGAAGCCCATAGATCCTCAGAGTTATGGGGCTACTCTCAATAAGTTTATGGCAAAAGGAACCTGCAGAGTTACTAGACTTGATAGCTAGAGCTATTGTTCTAGAAATCCTTTTCAGGGGATTCTTGATAAGCTTTTTATAACTACCACTATTACAAATATGATCCAAAATCTTCTGGTAATAATCCTCCCTATCAAGGATGACAACAACCCCTCCTTTGTCAGCTTTTAGAACCATCATATTTTTATTTTGGTTTGAGGATTTGAGGACATCGAATTCATTCCTCCTAATGCTGCTACTGGGGAGCTTTTCCTTCCTATGGACAGCAACATAATCTTTCCTTATAGTGTCCTTAATATTATCGGGTAAGCCCCTAATCCCAAACTCTACATCACACATAATGTCTTCTACTAGGATCGTTTTAGGGGCGAGGGTAAAATTTAAACCTTTTTCAAGAAGACTAAATATGGAAGGAGGAAATGAGAATTTAGAAAGATTAAAAACCTGTTGATGCCTCTAAAATTGTAGCACCAACATTGGGGGATAACCACCCGGTTTGGACCGTAGTACAACTCCTTTTCCATTTGGGATGGTGGCTCCGACAAGATGTTATGGGACCAGTTTCTCAATAATGTCTAGTTTAATAAATGGGTGTTTTAAAATGTATATCGGAGATGGTAGATGGTTTAATCTATGACTTTCAAATATACAAATATACCTATATAACCTAGGTAATCTTATAATAATGCAATCCTTGATAATTCCTCTCAGACAAACAATAATATAGATGATTTACTTATTCGTAGAAAGGTGCATTTAAATAATGATTGCTTTGTTTAAGAAATTAAATAAAGTAATTATAAAAACATATCGCATGACATCACTATATATATATATATATATATATCTAATGTAACAATTCTAAATCGTTCAGAAGCGAGTCAATATAGAACTGCTTGAAGTGTGTGAATACATCAACAATAGCAAATTAAATGAAATGCTAATTAAATCAAGACAAAAAGAACATTGATAGAAATACCACATGCATTTGAGTCTTGATATGTAAATAAAATTCCGGTTCCACCTCTTTATTCCAGAAATTTCCAGGAGATACAAAAATGCAAGTCTTGAAAAAGTTCTTTCACAAAAATCTGAAACCTTGATCCACTACTCATAAGAAATAAATTTAGAAGTGCAGAAGTGCAACTTCTTTAGTCTAGTTTTTGTACAAATTGAGGACCTCTTCTTCAATATCATGAAAGGGTTTATATAATAGAATTACAACAAACTGTCAACAAAAATTGCTTAAAGTTGTTGGAACTGTAAACATTAAATCTGGGATTTGCATTACAAAAATAGTAGTGCGATTGCCTTTGAAAATATTCATTGTATCTATTTCTTCTCCTGTATCCGCAACTGACAAATTGAGAGCATGTTTTGAATTTCTGCCAGATGACTCATCCTTGAGTGTAGTTGTCCCATGTACATGGCATCTGAAAGCTCGGGCACCATGCGATCAATACATCGCCAAGGCATTTGATGGTCAGCTATTGACTGTGCGGTTTGATTAAAAAGGACAAATATGCATCCCAAGGCTTTATACTCTACTGAGTTGTTCATATTTGGTGGCTAAATCCTGCTTCCATTGATTTTCTAACACTTTCGCTTTTGGAATCTTTCCTGGGGTACAACCAGAAATCAAATTGGCTCCATATAAATTATTATTTACTAGCTCAGTCACATTGTTCATTATAGATCTAGCCCTGGAAGTAGACCTTTCTACCTTTATTAACTGTGTTTCCCATTCCAAAAACAATATTTCTTTTTGCAACTCTTGAATTTTTGATAGGTTAGCAGCCCTACCTTCCATTGCATTCTACCAGGAGAGGAAATTTGTGACCTTTTCATCTATGTCCTCAAATTCTAATCTGGTATTAACTGCCTAATCGATCAACGATCTAGTTATAATGCATAATGGGTCAACAAGAGATATTTTATGGCAAAGTAAATTGAGCTGTTGCGATAAGACCTTATTTGCTTCTAGGGCTTCCTTCTTAAATTCTTCAACCTTAGGATATTATCTAAATTGTTCTTTATATAGTTGTAGCTGTGAGATTTTCTCCTCTTTAAACTTCATTCCTTTTTAAGGTTTCAATTGAAGTTGTTCGACCTACTAGGATAACTGTTTTTTTTTTTGGATGGCATGCTGGTCAATATTTTTTTTCTCTAGGTTTAATTGAACTTTGAGCTGCTCATTCATTTGTTTCTCTTCTACCAACTATTCTTCAAGCCAATTAATCTTCTGTTTTTCTACTGTTGTTTGTTCTTCAAGCTGAGTAACCCTCTGATCTTTTTATTTGATTAATTGGTTAACTTTAGTGGACTTATCAATTATGGCATTTGTGTAAGCCCCTACATATTGGGATAACTTAGTGAAATCCTGAGAAGGATTGACCTCTGAATCCTTCCATATAAGATTCATAAATTCAGATTGAGGAGCTATGGATGATGTCTGGTCAATTTTTCTCTTTTTCCTCTGTCTCTGGACTACAAACCTATGCTCTAGGATGTAAAAGACATCCAAAGGTTGTATTTCCTCAATATTTAGTGTAATTTCTCCTGAAGGATTTTCAGGGATTATTTCAATCTGTTTCTGTGCTATGTCTGTACTGGGTGTTCCTTCCATTGCACTCTCAGTAACAATGGGTTGTTGTGTTGCGGGTGACACTGATGCTATACTACTTTGGTGGTTGCTCTAGTTTTTGATTTGCTGATCAAATTGCTCCCATTATTTTATCAAGATGGGGTCAATATGAACATTTTTTCTAAGGGGTTCACTGGTATTTCCACCTATTTCCCCTTCCCCAAAACTCTCTTCAATAGTCTACTTCCCAATGTGCTCTGCTTGCTGAACAATAGGGGTACTATTCAATAAATCTAGAGGCAATGTCTGTAACTTCCATGTCTTGTATTCTATTAATTTATCCATCTTTTTGACTCCTAGTTTGAATCTTTCCAAATGAGTTACTTGTGAGAATAACTCTACTGAAGCGAATAAATCATCGAACTCATCCTCCTCATGTATAAATTTAGCAATTTTCACATGACTGGTGAAATTGTAAGGACCTTGTTTGGATCATACTGTCTTTTAGGAATCATTGCTAGACTTAGATCCTTAGTTTTCTCTACTTCTTTCTCAACATGTTTTAAATCATGCATTGTGTAAGTGCCACAATGGAAGGGAAATGGAGGCCACATTTGTTTTTTAGAGTCTTTAAGGTTTCTAGTAATCCCCTTTTCCACCATATGGTATGCTATTTCCCTAGCTAATAACTTATCTGGTATATAGAGCGAAAGGAAATGAGGGTCTGTAATACTCCAAAAAACCCTAATATATGTGAAATTTTCCTACTCGAACCAACTATCAATTGAAGTTGAGTCAATGCTGGCTTCGTCAAACACCTGAGGAGTAGGTTTGTTAAAAATGGCTTGATGAACAAGTAAAATAAAACCATGGAAACTTCTGTATATATGATTCTTATAGTTAGACTTCCATAGGTACTTATGATAAATATGAATGGGGTTTGGATCTTGAACAATCCATTTCCAACCCACAATGGGAAAGTCAGAATTAAATAGATTGCGTCCATTACGTAGGTGCTCATATAAAATGGGGGCATGACTTGGGTGGTGACAAATCTGTTTCTTCTATAATCTAATATTTGACTAGCCATTTTATCTGATAGAATGGTTACCCAATCCATAATAAAGGAGTTGACTACTACTTCTATTAATGGGACTATTTCTATAGAAAACCTAGGAGAATCAGGGCTCCCAAAGAGCCTACATACCATTGCAGCAAGATAACAATATGGATATATTAAGGATTCCACAGAGTACATACCAGAGGATTCATGTTTATGGTTGTTTGGAAAATATCTCCACTGTTTGACAGGGTCTGACTCTAGGTCATTCTCATTAGCGAAAGCTTCTAGAAATGCATTGTTGTAGTGTTGCTGGGGATCTAGGAAATGATACGTCTTCTTAACATCTTCAAGCTTGAATGTCCCGAACATCTTCCCATCGGCTGTGAAGAAAGCTCTATATGTTATATTAATACCTTCGATTACCCATCTCACTAGATCATTATATGGTAAAACTTTGGCTTGAGTTTCTATTTTATGAAGGAAGGAGCTAGCAAGCCATTGAGCATGATTTCTGTTTGATCAATTCCATTTGCTATTGCTTCTTCTTCTATCTCCATTTGATTTTCTACTTTCAGTAAGGCATATATGCCTTCCCAAGAGATTTTACCAAGGCCTAGATAGGTAGTATCTGCAACTACCACCAATTTTTATTGTGCTTCTTCCAAAATGATGGGGGCCTTTGCCTTCCGAGATTTCTTAGACGTCTTTCCTCATTGTGTGATTCTCAGTCAGTTCTGCAAAATGAGAAAGAGGACCGTAACAGTCGAAAAACTTGAGAAGAGATAATACAAATTATAGATCACACACAGTTAAGCGCATTGGATGCGTGAGATGTTATATTGTACTTAGCTATCATGGATGAAATATTTGAAGGACTTACTCATAATTGCTCCTTAATGTTTTACCATAGCTTCCAATGTGAAACTTTAATGTTGGAACCACATGTCGTGTCACAAGTTTGGTAATGGTCCTTTTTAGAATAGGTGTCGTGACTATGTGATATGTGATCAATGATTGCATTATTCTAATATTTGTGTCATAATAACGTATCACAAATCGGGAGTTACAAGTGCCACACTCAAAAGGTTTGTTTGCATAGTTGCGATTTCGATAAGTGCTGAGCTGGCATGGGAGAGACAACGGGTTTCAATATTGGAAATTCACGTTATTTCTTTATAATCAATTTATCCCTTTACTGCATGTATTCATAGTATTTATCACTTTGCTTTTATTGAGAGTGCGACATGCGATAATTAAATCACATCACAAACCTTCAATGCAGTGTATTGGATGTTTCCCTATGAATTAGTGATATTTGATTATGATAGTGTTATCGCATCACAAAGTTTCAATGCCTCTTTAAGTCATTTCATGGGATTAATGATGTGCGGGGCTCGATAGTCACTTCATATTGTGTTTTTATAAATGGCTTATTTTGATTAAAACTTTGCAATGCGAGCTTTGATATGACTTTGATTGGATCACAAGCTCTCCAAATGGATGTTCATGGGTTGTAAAGAAATGTGATTTGCGATGAGTGGTCCTAAATACTTTAAAATCAATTTTCATATGACTTTTATAGAAAATTTATTTTATTCAAAATCTTATTGATTTTATTTATATTCAAAAGGATACCCATTTCTTATTTAGCATTTTAAGACTAAGAGTTTAAAAATTGAAATGGGGGGGTGTTGTATAGAACAACAATTGGTGGTTCACTGGAAGAACTAGTTATCTCTGAAAAAATAATGAAATTTCTAAAAATTTCTTAAGTAGAATCAATTGAGAAAAAGTATAATTATCTTAAGAATTGGTTAGATAAAAATTAACTCTGAATAAAAATATATGAATTTTGCAATTTCCTGTACAAACCCTTATGATAAAATAAAAACATTTATTGGCTTCTTCAAGCTATGATTGGTTGTTAAAGATAAAGTAGGGGGCTCTTCCAACTTAGTTTTTTATATTTACTCTTTTGTCACAGGTAGTGCCTCTACTGCCAGCAAGCATCTATAGTCTCAACAAGGTTACCTTTTAACCATTAGTCATTCATTGTCCCATCCATCTAAGAGTATAACTTTTTGAAAGATAAATCCAAAAGATATGTCTATAGTTATTTTTTATTTTTTACTTTTTCAGTTTTTGGATAAAAGCCATTGCCCTAGTTTGGGAGCCACATGATGATAATTCCATTCACTGGTTGTAATTGAACTGAACAAGCTAGCTCGTAATGAGACCCCTTGTCTTATGATTATAAGCCATTACCCTATTTTGATATACATTTTTGGTAATGTCAGTTTAATTAATTCCTTGTGATCATGGTAAGCAGGCTCGTCATGAGACCTCTTATCTTTCAAATCAGATATATTTTAGAATTACACTCTGAAAAATCATAAACCAAGTGGATGGGGTGAATGAGTTACTCCTCAAGAGTTTATGGATGACAATTTTAGAGTTGTGGATGCTTAGCTGGAGAAAGTCTTTACCTTTTCGTAAATAACCTTTCTTAAATTTATAAAGCTTCAAAATGATTTACTATATTTCTAGGTTTGGAAGATTTCACAAAATTAAAGAGGTCCTCGGAGTTTCATTTTTCATCTGATTTCGAAAACTGTAATCATTTCCTTGAAAGGTTCTATCTTTTGAAGGCCAGTATTGACAATATTCTTTCAAAGAGCTTCTCAATAGTGAGCAGTCAATGGGAGACTATTTACAACATTATTTCCTAAAAGAAACTTGCTTGCATAAAAAATATGTACAGGTAAGAAGGGGTTACCTCCTTAGGAATAGAATTTCTTTAAGATAAGCCAATTTACAGGAAGACAATCCCTCTTTCCTGATAAATCTTGCAGTAGAAATGTTGAGGAGCTTATCTTTTCAACGATTTGAAATGGTCCAAGCCATATCCTCTGAAATTTGGTATGCTTACCTTTGTCTTCATGTGATTTATCCCATTTTAAAACGAGATCACTGATCTGTAATATTTTTGAGCCAGTAGAACTTGCATCAAAAGAAGATTTAATGACATGCTGATGTTTAGCATGAGCAATTTTGGCCTTTTCTCTTTCCTCATCCAATTTAAGGATTTGATCAAACCTCAATTGAATAGAGGAATAAGGAATTTCTTTAATGAATTGTACTAGGGCTAGAGATGGGAGTGCTAAATTTAGTGGTATTACAACTTCTTTCCCATAAACCAAGTTAAAAGGTGAAGTACTTATTGAGGTCTTCTGAGTTATACGATCTTCCCATAATGAAAATATCAAAGATTGATGCCCATTCTTTTGGTTTTGATCAACAACCCGTTTAATAATTTTGATCAGATTCTTGTTAGTTGACTCTGCTAAGCCACTTCCTTGAGGATAATAATTTGCATAGTATTTTAAACTAAAACCTCTCTTAAGAGAAAATTCAACTATATTATTTCAAGGAAAATAAGATGCTTTATCAAAAATAAGTGCGTTAGGTAAACCAAAAATTGTAATGATGAACTTATCAATAAATTCAATAATTGCATCAGAATCAAATACCTTTAGAGGAATTGCTTCTACCCACTTTGTGAAATAGTCCATGGCTGTGAGGATGTATCTGTGCTGCATGGAAGAATGTGTTATGAAACCAGCTCAAGAAAAGATAGAAAAGATAGATCAACGCCTTAGAAATCAGCCTCTTCGAGGGGGCAACCTCCTTTACATTACATAAATGAACAATTCTTGGATGATACAAATGACAAAACCCCCTTTCTATATATAGGAGTCTAAGGAGTCACAATATAACCCAGCCGACCTAACAATAATAATATAAAGCCACAAAAATAACAATAGAGGGATTCTATGGGGCACAGTACTAACAATATGGGGACAATAGGGGCACAACAATATTAATAAGGGGTATAACTACAATAGTAATGGGGTAATCACTAGTATTATAGGGACCCAACATGCCCCT